>NXFV01001946.1:0-87256 GCA_002803225.1 Gamarada debralockiae
CGGAGAAATGGATTTATAGATTTTAAATAAAGCTGCTAGCCATGGTCATGAGCACTGACCAAATCACACACTTGTGGAATGGTTAAGATAGCGCATGCACACAACCTGTCTGCCTCGTGCACTACAACTGAGGCGTGAATAAGAGAGAAGTCTTTATCGAACGGAATGAATCCTCCGCTTGAAAAATCAAAGGGTTAACTAACCCACGAAGAAACTCCACGGCTTCCGAAGGGCATGTGTATTTAATCGCTCACTTATCTCGACCAATGGCTCCAGAGAATCGATCAATGTTAGTGGAAAGGGAACGCAGTTGCGTGAGCACCGGCTCAGCATGTCTACGCACCTTTTGTCGCTTTTGAAATATTTTGTCAGCATTGAATAAGTCTAAGTACAGTGTGAGGAGGTGGCACCTTTTCTGCCCATATGAATTCCATCATCCAGGCTGACGCCGATCTCGAACCTGCCTCAAGCCAATCTTACACCGGCCGACTTCTGCTTCTTGAGTTGTTGGGCAGTCGCACTGCTCATACCACCAATCTGGCTGCCATCCAGCGAGCTCTGAGCCATTTTCCGCTTCTCGTCCTCGATCTTCTTGAGCGTTTTCTCGGTCTTCTGCTTGCCGCTTCCCTTGCCGTGGAACTGATGTGAGAGATGTTTGAAAGCCTCCTTCTGGTTCATGCTTCTTCCATACTCGTCGATGTATCTAAGATCGACATTCGGCTTGTATTCTTTGTTGAAATGCTCAGCTAGTTGGCGGGACTCCTGCTGATCGCGGTAATTGTTCTGCTGTCTGGCATATTCTTCCTTCTCTCGCGCAGACATGCGATCCAGGCGGCCTGTCGCACGATCTCGCTCCCTCTGTGAGCGAGCCTTTGCTTCTGCTTCAGCCTCGCGACGCTGCTTCTCGGCCAGGAATCTCTGCTTAGCTATGAAGATGGCATTTTTGTCTCCAGAATCTGTGGTCTTGATAATGCCTCTGTCTTTGAGAAGCTTTAAGGCGGCTCCTACACCCTTCTCAAGCGTGGCCTCTTGTTCCAAACCATTGTTCGTGATATCAGCATCTGATTTCTCGCGCTTGATACGGGCGAGACGGTCTTCCTCGTCTTCGATATCTGCATACGAGCGATCCATGTTGACATCGCCCTCCTCATCGGAGTCATCATCCATTGCTGTGACAGCCTCTGCTTGTCGAGATGTGGATCTTCGTGGTTTTCTTTCTGGTTCGACGGGTTTTTGTAAATTTGCGACGAACTCGGATGTTTCATCTATAACCAGACCGCCCTCGTTCTCTGCTTCGTTATCCGCTGCTGGAGTTGCTGATGCTTCTTCTCTAAATTGTTGGGCGATCTCTTCTGGTCGCAGCTTCTGGCGTTTCTTAAGAGCTTTTCGTCGCTGTGTTGCGAGAGACGCTTGCAGGTCCTCATCATCGACAAAGGACATATCCTCGAAAGAACGCTTCTTTCTAGCTGGCACGGGTTGGTCGACATCCATTGAGTTACCATCATCTACAGGTTTATCCGCAGCCTCAACGGTCGGGAAGATATCATCTTCATCTGCCGCTTTCTGGCGAGTCGACTTTGCCTTCTTCTTCTTGGGCTTCTTGATCTTGATCTCAGAGATTTCGAGGTAATCGGATTTGGGTTCGTCCTCTAAATTGACAATAAGTGATTGCTCTCTGAGAGAATGTGGAACATGAAGATACTTACTGAGAATGTCGAGACTGATGGCCTTGGGTTTTGACTTCAATACGGTGCCATCGACGGCAGTCGCTTCAGCCATTCCTCCCTTTCCATCCAGAAGGAGACTCTTGCCCTTCTTACCAATGATCTCCTCGTCGTAGTGTGCCAAGATACTCTTCTCGCCTGTCTCGTCGATATCGTTCGGATTGTAAACCGGCTTCTTCTTCTTGAGCTCTAGTTTCTCGGACAGCTTCTCCCTTGCTCGTAGATCTAAATTCTCCAACTCATCGCCTTCCTCTTCATTCTCGTCGATGGTCGTGTCCTTGAGCGTGAGGACTTGTTCTTCACCTTCCTCAAAAGCATCCGCTTCATGTCCAACCCTAACACCTGCGAGATCCTTGGCAGTATATTCTGCAGCAGCTTCGGCGTCGGCTATCTCCTGCTCTCTCTTCCGAGCCTTCTCGATCTCCTTTTGCCTCTTCTTCTGCTTGATCAGCCAGGTCTTCGCATCCATATCCTCGTCCTCATCTGCGTCTCCGAGACCTTTGCCCTCGAGCTTCGCAAATCGCTTCGCCGCATCTCGAGCTTTCTTGACTGCCTCTGCTTTAGCATCTCGTTTCCTCTTCGCATCTTCTGCTTCTTGGATCTTGCGGTAGTTGTCATATGACTCGGCCTGTCGCGATTCGAGGGTACTGGCTGCTTCTTCGTCGGGTGTTGTAGATTGCGCATCTTTGAAGACTGGTCCGCTGGGTGCGCCTGGGACGGGGAGAGGTTTCATGCCGAGAGAAACCCGAATACGGTTTGTCTCTTCGATAGAGATTGCGTCCGCCATGATGGATGCTGAGGGCAGAGATTATTGGTGTTCAGGTTGTCAAACTTGATGTTCTTTCAGGTTTCTTGGGACAGCAAGTGAAAACGAGAATCACCAAAGCGAGACTAGCGCCCAATGACTAAGCGAGGCCCATTGAAAATTATTTCATCGAGAGGCTCAAAACTTTTTCTTCTTCTTTTCTTTCCACAACAAACAGATTTGTGCCCAGCGGTCCCTTCAACCAAAACTGCTTGCGGTTGAGGCTTGTAAGGTTGACTGCTGAGGTAGTTCGATGTCTATGGAGCCATCAACCTTCACAGGTAATTCAAATGGTGTCAATCATCCGATCGACAGATCTCAGAGAAATCGGTCCTTACGAAGCCTGAGCTCGCTCCGGCTGAGCTCGGTGGACAAGTTATCGAAGACATGGCATTCCACCTCCCTTTACCGAGACCGTCGGTCTATGAGGATGGGAAAAACCGCCATCTGCCTACATTACGACTCAGGGGAACTCGACTCGCAGCTTCGGAGCCTCCCACCCGTGGCCGATGAATCTTTGCGCCGGTGCTATTGCGGACAGTTGGATGTATTGGGAGGGACGTGGCAGACTGGCAGACTATACTTAGGATATTGCAGGTAGACTGGGTGGATCAGGTATCGTCGTCGCTATCGGTTGTCGCCATCAGATACAAATTGGGTTAAAGGAGGGTTTGGCAGTCCCAAACAGTGACTTTCTTCGTTGGTCATTTGAACAACTTCCATGGCTTAGAATAGCTTCAATATCGAGAAAAGGCCCGATATTTCGAAGATTCTTCTCGATGCGTTGCTCTCTTGCCCGACTTTTACCTTCCTCCACATTTCCAAAACGGAGCCGAGATACTCCTATCTTCTACCACAGCCTCCCGTTTATCATGCTTTCAGGGGAAGTATGATGTGCAGATTCTCCCATCCAGCTTTCTTTCGCCTTTCCCTGCCAAATTCAGTCATGCGTGGCGCACACCATTCAGTTCCAGGACCTCAGCCTTGAGCCAGCCCTATGTATGTCAGGTGCCTTATTGCCATACTTTTCGGCAGAACAACTGACCGCAGCATCACCCGCCCATAAATTAATACTGACAGCAGACAACGAGCATGGCAGTTAGTTCATTATGTATGAACGGAGGACATGGGACGGAGTAGGCACATTAGAGCTCAAGAATCAAGACAAGCGGACGCTCCTCGGTGGGACTTTTCTTCCGTGCCAAACAATATCAAATCTGTCAACCCTCCTGAGATGTCTTTGCTTTAGTAGAGGAGCCTCTGACGTGCTACATCCAGCCTCTTTGGAGGAATCGTGCAACTGACTGGTTCGGGACCTCGGCCTGATAGCCTTGTATCTTTAACAGTGCCGGCAGATTGCAAAACAACGTGGACCAGAGTCCGGGGTGTCACACAAAAAATCAGGGGACGGACCGATAGGGAGGCAGCTATGGGGACCCCACCTGCGGGGTCGTTGAATTTAAAGGGCTGTCCCTCGGTCCTATCTTGCTGTCGATCTTCCCTCCCACCAATCATCCTCCAACAACATCTGCATCTCTTCTAGCGAGGTCCGTAACAGCGAGAAATATTTACGCCTCAAATCGGCGTGACTGCCGAATGCGACATGGCATAAACAACATTAGCGAGAGTCTGCAAGAGAGAAGAAGCTTGTGACGAATAAGGAAGTCGCGTGTACCTTCGTACCTTGCAGAACAGGGCAGGAGAAAACTTTTGCTGCTGCGGCACACCATCTCGATTCAGACTCGCAGACTCGTCTTTGTCATCATCCTCTGTCACAACTCAAATTCCACGCCGGAGATTGAAGGTTGTCGATGCAGCTTCCTAGCTCTGAATAGCGACGGCGACGTCGGCCATACTCTCGAGTCACGAGGGGAGAGGGGATCTGAATTCTAGATTCCTATGAAGAGCTCACCGATATAAAATGGCGACGGATCTCCTTCATTCTACTTTCTTTTGGTCACTCATCCCCTCCAGCAACTCCACCCTCACCTCGATAGTTGCACAGCCAATCATGTATTCCTTGAGCTGTTTCCTCGTCGTTGGCAGTCTTGCCTTTCAAACTGCCTTTGGATTCCCGAATCCTAGCAGAGTCGAGCAACGTGAAGCCGAGCTCCTGAAACGCTCTGTCGATTCGTTCATTGCTACGGAAAGCCCAATCGCGTTAGCCGACATGTTGTGCAACATAGGGTCTGCCGGAGCATGTGCTTCCGGTGCAAGTTCTGGAATCGTTATTGCCAGTCCTGACAAGACAAACCCAGACTGTAAGACTCTTCATCTTGAACTTGATACTAGGATTAACCTTCATTCCAGATTTCTACACTTGGACTCGTGACTCAGCCTTGACCTTCAAGTGCATTGTAGACACGTTCATTGCCAATTACTCTGCATCACTTCAGACGGAAATCGAGAACTACATCAATGCTCAAGCCTATCTTCAGACAGTCTCGAACCCATCCGGAAACCTTGCGAGTGGGGGCTTGGGCTTGGGTGAGCCAAAGTTCAATGCCGACGAGACTGCTTTCACCGGATCATGGGGTCGCCCTCAGAGAGATGGACCGGCTCTGCGTGCCACAGCTCTCATCACATACTCAAAGTGGCTGATTGCCAATGGTTATTCGTCCACTGCAAGCTCTCTCATCTGGCCAATTATCCAAAACGATCTGAGCTACGTGACTGAATACTGGCAAGCCTCTTAAATTCAGTAGCACGTGACAAATTCTGACTGATCTGCAGGAACCAAACTGGCTATGATCTCTGGGAGGAGGTCGATGGATCAAGTTTCTTCACCATCCGCGCCCAACACCGTGCTCTCGTGGAGGGCAGTGCTTTGGCTGCCGAGTTGGGGAAGTCTTGCACTTACTGCGATTCTCAAGCACCTCAGGTTCTCTGCTTCCTGCAGAGCTTCTGGGGATCATCTCAGGGATACATCCTCGCCAACATCAACGAGAACAATGGCCGCACAGGAAAGGATGCCAATACTCTCCTTGGCTCTATTCATAACTTTGACCCTACTGCTGGGTGTGATGAATCGACTTTCCAGCCGTATGTATGTTCCTACTTCACAGAATTCGACTGCTAACATGCTGCAGATGCTCTGATCGTGCTTTGGCAAACCACAAAGTCGTTACCGATTCCTTCCGCTCTATCTACACAATCAACTCGGGCATTGCTGAAGGAACTGCAGTAGCGGTTGGCCGATACCCAGAAGACAGTTACCAAGGAGGTAATCCTTGGTATCTCAACACTCTCGCAGCAGCCGAGCAGCTGTACGATGCGTTGTACACTTGGAACAGGCAAGGATCCATCACCGTGACTTCTACCTCCCTGGCATTCTTCCGGGACTTCGACTCCTCGATTACGGCAGGCACCTACGCTTCCTCGACATCAACCTACACTACCCTCTACAACGCAGTTAAGACCTACGCAGACGGCTATGTTAATGTTGTCGCTACATATACACAGTCTAACGGCTCGCTGTCAGAGCAATTTTCTCGATCCAACGGAGAGCCTCTCTCAGCCTACGATTTGACATGGTCCTACGCGGCTTTCTTGACTTGCGCCGCTCGACGAGCAGGCGTTGTGCCCTACTCCTGGGGCGAACCAACAGCCTCCAGCGTTCCATCAGTCTGCTCCTCAACTTCTGCAATCGGCACCTTCAGTACCGCATCGACCGGCTCCTGGCCATCAAGCCAGACTCCTATTTCGGGCAGTTTCTCTACCACAACATCAAGCGGCAGCGGATCAGGCACCACAACCACAACAAGCACCTCCAAACCTACCACCTCAACTACTAGTACAACATCAACCTGTGCAGCGGCTACATCGGTAGCCGTAACATTCGACGAGATTGTGACAACCACGTATGGCGAAACGATCAAGATCGCTGGTGATGTCTCGATTCTCGGGGACTGGGATACGGACAACGCGTATGCAATGTCAGCTTCTGATTATACTTCGTCAGATAATTTGTGGGATGCGACCATCTCTTTCGCACCGGGAACGGTGATTCAATATAAGTACATCAATGTTGCCACTAATGGGGATGTCACTTGGGAGGCGGATCCTAATCATACGTACACGGTGCCGGCAACTTGTGCGACTGCCGTTACGGTTAGCAATACGTGGCAGACGTAGCAAGCTACAGCAGAGAGGAAGACAGAAGAAAATGGGTTTGGTGAAGGGAAGGCGTGGACAGAGATGAAAAAGCAACGAAGACGTCAAAAAAATGAGGGATGGAGAGTCCTGGGAATCGGACTAGCATGGTTTTGGCTTTTGAATTCTGGTACATAAATTATTCACATCAAATCTCCATCATTGGCTCAATCCGTCTCACACGCATCTCAAAATCTCTTCTCAGCTAGTTCCCCATTCCAAAACTCCCAAGTCGATTCCCATTGCCCCTTGGTCTCCTTCACCTAGCGGCTCAGCACGATCCTACATCCCACTCACCAAGCAACTTCGCCCCCTTCCAAGCATACATCATGACCTCAGTCGCTCTCTCATTTCCCTTCTCATCCCGTTTGAAAACCGGAACATTAGATACAGTGGCTAGTACACTGCCGTCGTCGTGAACGGCAAGTTCGCGATATGTGATACGTTCGAGGAAAACTTCTGGGCCGCCGTTGCGGAACTCGAAACTTAGACTTGTCGATGAGTGAAATGGATTGAGGATGTTTGGTGTGTGTGTCCAGTGTGGAATTTGATTAGATTAGATTATAAGCCATTAATCTAATCTAATCAATCCAAATAAATCTATAATCAAAATCTAATCTAATCTGATTTTAATTTGATTTAGTCTGATTATAATTGATTTTATTTGATTATTGAAAAACACTTAATCAAAATGAAATCTAATTTAATCTGATTATAATTAATTAACTTGAATTTTTTCGTGTCACACTGGGCGTGTCTGGTGAGGGACGGCAGTAGGAAGGATGGTAGCGAGAAGGGTGCGGGAGGTGGGTGTTGGTGGTGTGAGCGAGAGGATTTGAAGTGCCATTGTTCTTTTCGTTTCGGAACTCGAAATTGAGAGGAAGCTAGACGGATAGGATTGAAAGTAATGAGAGATACGGAGAGTAGATTGCTGAGGACTTCCAAGGCTTTGAATTTTGATCCTCTTTGATTCGATCGTTAAGTCAAGACTTTGAGCATATTCAGAGAAGATGGAGCAACTGTTACCAACTTCTCAAAAAGGCATTTTTAATCCCCTTGTTTGATATTTCCATAACATAATTTTCATAATACCTACCAATCAAACTCTCTCACTTTATCGTGACTCAAAAGTTCTGCGTTGCTTTCTTGCTGCTTTATTGTCACGATATCTGGTTGTTATGATGTTTTACACGCAGCTCGTCTCGCGTTGGCAGGCGATCCTTGGCCGTCGAGGCTGGATCGAAGCCTTGCCTCCGACAAACGAAAAGAAGCGACTTCTGGGGGCACACTTCGGGTGGCAGTAGTAATCAGCCCCAACTCCATTTGGCTTCAGTAATTCGGACTTGGGGATGGATAAATAGGTACATATTGCATTGTCTGTCATTAAAGCATGCATGAACAAATAAGAAGGAATGAATAGTTTAAGGAACTGAGCAGAAAAGTCGGCAAACGCGCAAATTAAGCAGACCCAAAGAGGCCCAATCCGCATCGTGAAGCGTTGAATGGTTTGGATAACTGAAATCTTTTGAAATCTGATTCAATTCACCCAGTTTTAATTCTCAGCTGTTGAAGTTATTCGAGGGATTAAAGCTCAATCTCTGTCCTTCCGATCAACCCGACTGTGGATCGAACCCGAGATGTGGGGGATCTCCCCTTTCCGGGTCTCTGCAAGGGCTTACTCACGGGCCCTCGGCGGTGAGCAAAGAACCGAGATCATCGCTCGCATCTTCCTTCTTCGGTTGATTCAGCTGGCAGAAATAAAGTTCGTTTTCCGGCTAATGATCCCCCTTCACCCCCGTTTTCCATACAAAATCTTTTAGTCCTGATACTTTTTCTCAGGCATCAACTTCTACTTCCCTTCCCTACTTCTACTATGGAAAGACCGCCCGACAAAAGGGGGGAGGGGCTTCCCTGACCCGAAGGGGCTCGTGGGGATCCCCCCTTCCCTTGAAGAGATAGACGTCGGGCACGACAATTCAATTGATTGTGTTGTCGTAGAAGTTGAAAAGTTTTGGTGGTTGACGGGGGGACGGGAATCATTAGCCCCACAACCACCACTGAAGATTTCAAATCATTTAGCCACTCGCAGCACAGCTGAGACCGTAATACGAACCTATCGAGTACCGAGGGAGTGTTCCCAAGCCGATTGGGATGATCCATTGCGCCATGTCGGACGAGTCGTCTTTCCAGATCTGTGGATACGGTACTTTCCACCTACCATGCAGGTGTCAGACATCGACAAGGTACGAGATTGAGATAGGAAGATGTGGGCCCGCTGGAATAGTTACGTTCTCAAGAGGGACAATGTCGGCCCGTGTCCCGTGTTGGAGATAGAAAGGGCCAAAATTCCATCAACTTATTTTCGTTCTCTCTAGCTGCCCACTTTTCCTGGATCATGAATGAAAAGTAGCCCTCTGGGCAATAGTTAATCGCCATATTTTGGAGAATATTAAGATCCACAATGCAGGCCCCCACTGGTCCCGTCTACAAAGGGCAACAGAAGGCTATGGTTGTTTTCTCTGTGGTTATGACATTTTTTGGAGGTAAGCCTGTAGTGAAAATTCCTGAACCCCTCCTGTCAAAGTCATACGTAGCTGACTTGCCCTTCTATCACCATAGCACTGTCCGTTATTCTACGATTTATCTCAAGGCACATTATTCTTCAGAGGCTAGGAAATGACGATTGGTTAATGCTCATTGGAATGGTACGACATGCAACTCAAAGGGCCATTAGGGAGTTGATAGCTGACCAACGTTATTACCAGGTCTTAACTTTGGGATATCTATTCCAGATCTTATATGGTTTACGCCTCGGCATGGGACTACATACCTATGACGACTCTATGCCAAATATGATTGAGCTTTTAAAAGTACTGATCAAACATTTGAGCACCCTCCAAGATCCAGACTAATCAAGGTCAGATCATATATGCGGTACAATTGACTTACAGCACTGTCATTACCACGATTAAACTTTCCATTGTTTGCTTCTATTTGAAATTAGGTGCGTGAGCGATACTCAAGCGTGGCGCCAGAGTCAGCCCAATTACTGACAAAGTACCTTGACAGCAACGGCCGACAGCTCCCTCCGCCGGGGCTGCTGGGCTACCATAGCCTTCCTAGTCCTGTTTTACATCAGCACTCAAACCGCTTCTCTGCTACAGTGTTTGCCCATCCAGGGCAATTGGGATCTTACTGGACAGACTAAGAAGAAATGTTTCAATACAGAGGTGTATTTCTATTGTGAGTGTTTTTGATTCCAAACACCGGCAACAAACGGACAAGAGCAGATCTAACTTCTGCTTCAGCCATCGCCGTAATAAACATCTTGGTGGATATATGGATACTGGTGATGCCGCTCAACGCTCTCAAAAGCATTAAACGACCGGCACGAGAGAAGATTGTCCTCTTCGTTGTCTTCGGCATTGGCGCCTTCTCCTGCATTTCGAGCATGATTCGACTGTATACAATAAAAGTGTTTGCCACATCGAAGGATCCCTTTTACGACGGCGTTCCCATAACTATATGGTCAATGATTGAGATAAATACGGCAATCATCTGTGCATCTGTTCCGGGTAAGCTCTGGACTGCCTCATCTCGTTTAGGAGCAACTGCTGACTCTTAATCTCACATAGCTATGAAACCCCTCCTCACCAAACGTGTTCGAGAACGTGTAACAAACTCGAACAATAGTCCCACGGTATTGGGCACTCGATACGGACATCAAATGATTCCTCTCAGCGGCCACGACGTGCCCATGCCGAAGCCAACCTACAATGTTCAAGCCTCTTCCCAACGACTCGGAAGCGAGGAATACATAATGGCTGATAAAGGGGAGGTCATAGAATACGAGAGGGAGTTCATTGTTGAAGAGTCATACATTGGGACACCTCCAGATGATGTGGAACAGCAACGCAAATCATGAAGCCGTATTTGGCTGGACTGGTTGAGGATCTATGTTTTTCCTTGAGGCAGTTTTTTCCCTGGACTTGCCCAGCTGTACGTTTATCGACCTTGTAACAAAAACGGTTTGGAATTCATCAATGCAGTCGGGAGCAGGTTTCACACTCAATCGGCGAGTCGCCAACGTGCTCACTCAGTGCACCCTTGAATCGTTCAAACCAGGTGAACGATTCAGCACAGCATGCAGTTGCGATGAGGAATAACGAGCTCTGGAAAATTAAGGATCTCTTCACCATCAAGATATTCCTCTAAAGCGATCACTCCAAAATCCGAAATTTTGCCGCTTCAAGCGGCTGGGTGAAGTGAAGTTCATAAACCGCGAACGGGTTACAACTACCACCTCCACGTCGTCGACAGAGTGTTCAAGGTGTTCGGATCGTCTACCGATCCATCAAATCTAAGCGGCGATAACCTTAATTATTCTAATAAAATGTGAAGTGGCGCGAATGATTTTGGGAAGCCACATGTCTAGAAATCGAAAGAATGATCTGCCAACTGCATAGCTTGCCCGTCTGCAAAAGGTTCAAATTCGGAACGGTAAATCTGTCAAACAGCACAACCTCTCAGAACTATGAGCCAGTTTCATGGTAATTACGTTTTAATCCTTCGGAAGGATAGAAAGGTTTTGCGAAGGGTTGTGCAAGTTGAGAGTGTCAATTGGTTGAATGACTAATTGGACTTATGCATGAGCCAGACTCCAGAATGCCAGTCTACCGCGATGACCAAGCCCAACCGAGACCAAGACCTTCCGACATTCAAAACAGCTTCAAGGAATGGACGACTGGAAAAGGGATTGAAGTCAACGACTAGGGACATGGGCGTAATGCTTGCGCATGGTCAGCAATGCCATCGATGATGGGATTGGGGAACATACCAGGAGCTCCATGACTGAAATCGAATGGGGGGTCCGTTGACTTCCTTGAGCAACCAGAGCTGTCCAAGTACTGGCACCCAACACTACGAGAAGGTGGACCTATGTTGAGTGCCTGTGCACGTTAGCAAACACCAAAAGGGAGGATCAAATATGATCCAAGATGAAGAACCAAAGAGAATGGTGAATCAAAAGGAAAACGTGAAGTAGCTGCAGAGGGTAGGGCAGGGCGGAGATGAATGAGCTAACTGGCCAAATGTGCTATGTGAAAGAAGATGTTGGTGCGATGTACGCTTTTTTGGTGATTGTTTGGTGATACTCGGAGGGAGCCACCCTCCAAGCCTTTTTTTTGAATTGTTTTGGCGGGGGCTGATAAAGTCCTCTATTTTGAATGTACGAAGGAGAGGGTACCACCGAATACTTCACGAGGACACTCATCCCCAGAAGAAAGATGCTGCCATGATCACGCCGGTCGCGATCCTGAGAAGTATGTTAGCTGATGTACATACGTGAGAGGTCGGAGGTGGGTACTTACATGACGGCAGAGGGAATGACGGACAGCCAAGAAGGTGTCTCGCTGACAGCCTTTGGCCAAGCGCCGGAAATTCGAAGATCACTATCGGTAGTGAATACAAGAGTCCTAGCTGTGTCAGCAGAATCAAGATTAGTAACAACGGGCACGGCAAGGGGAGGAACAACAGAAGGGAATGGGACAGCGACAACAAAAGGAGAAGGGGAAGGGGAAGAAGGAACAGAAAGAAGTGGGCCAGGAAGAACAGGCGTTTTTGGGCTAGGGGTGGGCGCTTCTGGGCTGCGGCAAGGGATGGGTTGTCAAGATCAAGGAAAGCCATATCCGCAAAGTCGTCATCATCCACTGGAGACTCTGACAGGGAAGGGGAAGAGGGAGGAGAATCCGCGCTAGCGGACAAAAGGATTTTCTTGAATGGGAGAGCACGTAACCAGGCAGGGCACTGGTAAGGTGCTTCGGCAGGAGCTGGAGCAACGTCATCCACTTGAGACGGCAATGCTGAAGGGGAGGGCGGGAGAGGATCCGCGCTAGCGGAAAGGAAGGGAAGGGAAGGGTACTTACAGCGACGCTATCACTAGAAGATTGACAAGAAGTGATATCAGCCACAAGAATGGGAAGGGGCTCTATACCAAGGACTCTGACAAACGCGGACGCGACGCAGAGCCGAAGAGGATGCCAGCGTCTCCAGGGGCGACGCTGACGAGAGAGAAGATAATGTGCGTTGGAAACGAGACATTATGTGAGAGTGAGTAGAGGATGTAGAAGGAAGAAAAAAGTTAAAAATGTGGCAGCCGAGAGCCAGATTTATAGTACGTTCTGTGATCCCGCAGTAGTACACGTTTAGCGCGATCACAGAGCTATCAACAGTTCGAATTGGGATGTTGGCGTGTTTTCTCGGAGTTCTGGCTTTCGAATTCGAGGTTGGTGGCTCCGCGATGCTGGATTGAGGCATGGTATCGAGGGAATTCGGCCTGAGGTTCGCGGAGGTGGAAGCGTGAAGCGGTACTGGACAACGTAGATAATTGATAGGGAGAGGGAGAGAATGGGTAAAATGTCGATGTGAGTGTTGGCAATGTATATAATATTCCGCCTATTCGACAAAATCGCCATGACCGTTGGGTGCGTTGTGGTGTTGGGGATTCAGATGGCTTGGCTGAGAGCAACGATGCGAGGCGACGAGCGGCAAGATAATGAATCGAATGATAGCTTGTCTTTGAGCCTCGATTCATTGTGATGCTATTGGCCGAAATCTTGTGAAGTCGTGCTTGGATCGAGTGGTCTGAAGCTCTTGCTATGTAGCAGGAGGCTGGAGTGGATGACCGAAGCCTGCGACGAAGGCGACCCATCGCATTCTGCGACCATCCAGCTCATTACCATCATCATGTTCCTCTTCGTAGGCACTTCTCTGGCCGCGGATGTAAAAGTGACGAGTCAAACGACATCTGCGAGAGCAACTTGTACACCTGCAGCCAAAATGGCAATGCCTCGCGTCCTCTCTCCCGCGAATCCACCCACCGCGAAAGACGTCCAGAACTCCATCACGAATTGGGCCACGTCCGTCAACACCGTCAACGACTGCCTCAACAACCCTAATAACAACGCCAAGTTCCAATCCGCTATCGTCTTCGCAAAAGATGAGCCCGTCCAGCTCGCCACACTGATGAATACTAAGGATTTTTCCGCCGACAGTGCCAATGCCGGAAAGGTCTTGATAGGCAACTTTCCCTCTATTGTCAGCAACCTGAACAGCGTGCAAAGTGGTCCACCCAGGAGTAAGTAATCCCCAGACAAACTATCATTGTTTTGGCGAGTTCTACTACCCAATTCCATACCAAGATGATGTTCTTGGAGTTCAAAACTGACGAAACTTCACCTCCCCTCTTCTTTCGAGCGAAGGCCACCAGAGATCTTCACAGTGCCACGGCAGCAGTAAACTTCAATCGACGTTGCACCGTTCTGCCGGCTATTGGATCCTTGTGGGCAGCTTCTGCCAATGCCATAAAAGCGAACATGCCCAACATGCCGAACTTGGAATTGCAGTGTAGCCAGATGAACTGCGCCTGTGGAGTGAGCGGCAGGCATAGTGCTGGAGCGAAGCTGGTGATGTAAATTCTGTTCGAGTCACTCTTGTATATATTTTCTTGTATATCCAAAATCGCCTTGTACAAATGGTAGTTCACTATTCCCGTCAGCAAGGACCTTGCCACATATTACAGCCCCCGACAGTTGTTAGTGTTATTGAACGTCGCAAATACTTTCATTCCATATCCCAACCTTCGGTTTCTTTTCTCATATAATTTTCTTCTTAGACCCAACGTGGTTTCGCCTTCCTCTTCGGACCAACATCAGGACTCTGCATATCCAACCTCGAGTCCCTAAATGGCTGTGAGGGAGGCGATTTCCTCACTTTCCTTTGCCCTTCGTTGGCGTCGGCCACGTCAAATTTGGATTTCATTTCTGCTTATGCGGAGTCTTCGGACTGATCAGAATAACACTGACATCTCCGCGCGATTGCGACTCGTTGCGATCCTCAAAGGCGCCGACTTCTCCATATGCCTCGGAATCGTCTCAATTCTCAACGGCGTCGGCTTCTCAACCACCTTTGGCTGCCTCTCCACTACCACTGTCCCTTTCTCACGAACTCTCTCAATTGCTAATCGAGGTCTTCTGCCGGCCTGCTCTCCACTAAAGCCTCTCGTCTCACAACCCCCCTCAGCTCTCCCGGATCGTAAATATTCTTGTCATCCCACTTCTCATCATCCAAAGCGACCCCAGAATCTTCTCTCTCATGTCTAGATCCTATCTTTCTCTCCCCGCCCGCGTCGCTTTCCACCTTCGCCTCTGTCTCCAGACCCAACTCCAAAACCCAACTCTCAGTTCCCCTAACGTCCTGCTACGCCTCAAACCCAACTTCCTCCATACCCCTTTACTAAACCAGCCATCAGCACTAACTTCTCTGCTTCTTCTTGCAAGATTGCGACTAGTTCTGTAATGCCTTGGAGGAGTTCACATTCGAGAGCTATTTTTGCGTCTCAGTCTGTGATGGAATTCATTATGAGGAGGACGCCTTGCAGAGGGCGGTTAGTGTTAAAGGGGGGAAGAGAGTTGAGAGTGAGGGGGTGGTGGTGGTGGTGAATTAGTTGTACTGGGTGGGAGTGAGTAGAGGGAGGGGAGAGAGGGGAGAGCAAGGGGGGGTTGGTGAGTAGAGGTGTTGTGGGTGTTGAGGAAGTTGTGAGCGTGTGTTGTGGTATTAATAGACGGCGGTTCGCAGTGAGTGGTGTTAACAGTGCAGGTATTGGCGTACGAGTGAGAGGCAAAATTTGTTCTTTAAACCCTAGCAATAGCTGTAGTTCTGGTGTGTGTGCTCCAATGAGGCATTGTATCTCTGCTTCCGAGTTTGTTGGAGGTGGGGATATCGGATAAACGTGAGGTTGTGATCGGAAGATACGGGTGTTGCATCCCCACTTCGGCGGCCAACAAAGACAATCGGAATCTCTTCCTCAAAACAAGATGAAAGCGGTCTCTGTGTACTACTTCTTGTCAGCGGAGGACTGGTTAGTGGCGGTGAGAAATGGTTTGCGTGTTTGTGACGAAAGGGGTAGGCTCGGTTGTCGTCTGTTTTCCACATCTCTTCCTGATTTCCCAAACATGCAGATCAGACCGTTTAAGCATACGACATTGCGTAAGTCCAATAGCAGCGAATCGATGTCTTTAAGTGGCGGAATGCAGGTCCACAGAGGCATTGGAGATGCATTTTGCTGTGGATGACATCATTTGAGACTTCACGGTTGATGCAGGGATGAAGATATAATGTGCAATGTTGGTAAGTGAAAATAGAGGGGAATTTTGCTTATTTAGGAATTGGTCCATGAGACTTAACCGGTTTCAAGGCCGTTTGCGGGAGGTACCCGGCTATATCAGCCACCCATTGCGCGACAAGTTGCGAATTGGGATTGACAAGACTTTGGACATGCTTCGGAAAGGATTTGGTATTATCAGGCCACATGCCGAGTCGTATCGCATTTCCAAAGCTGTCGGGCGTTGGAAAAGGGGGTGAAGTGAAGAAGAGAGGATCACGTGATATAAAATGGATGGGTGGATCTTTCTTACGAGAGCTTCAGCAACCATTTGCTGGGTGATCTACCTATTATATATAATTATTTTCTGTGTTGATCCACGTATCTTCGACTCACTCCGGAAGACGCCCGACTTATATGTATCACGTGATGATTCCCGTCCTCGCTTCGCCTGACTCGATAAAGTTTTCGCGGTTGTCTCACTGCAGAAACTCCACACATCTCCAGTCACATCAATTACTGGGAACGGTAACTAACATTTCACATCATGGTGCGATATTATCCGAGCTGGATATTATTCGAGGTTTCCTCTCATTTGTAACTCTTCATCGGATGCCCGCATGAAGATAGCACCGCGAGGAGAGGGGTAGCGGTTCAATTGGATTACAATGCATGTTCGAGGAGAGTGAGGCGAGCAGCGTTCGACCAGCCGTGTAAAGAAGGCTTACGCCCGAACTATGAGGCTTTACGAGTACTCCACACCTGTGTCGTGGAAAGTTCCCGAGCCATTCGCAACATCAAATATCTATCTCTTGTTGCATTTATTATTTCTACAACTCATTACTGTCGCGGGCGCAATTGATTCTTGAGCAGTCGCAGCAATTGGGGCTCTTCCGTCACCGTATCACCGGCGGCTCGGCGTTGTCAGCCCCGTAAATCGGAGTCAGCATGTCGTTTGGATACGGTGTCAACGATGTACTCGCCCTGATACAGCTCTCTTGGAGCGCAGTCGAGGGCGCAAGACGAGCTTGTGGGAAGCATGATGATCTGACGAAGGAAGTTTCGAGTCTTTACGATGTTTTAGCCTACGTATACTCTGAGATGTCGGTCCCCGAGTCGCCAATTGGTCACGCCCGAAGGAGCATGAGGGAAGAACTCCAGACCCATATGACGGGTTGCGAATCACAACTTCGAACTATTAACACTGTGCTCGATAAGTTCAATGCGCTCAGCCCTGAACAAAAGTTTGGAAAGCAGCTATGGTCAAAAGTTCGGTTCGCAAACGGGGAGGATCTCGATCTTGCCGAGATCAGGTCGAGGATGGCCACATACTCGACAGCGATCACGATGTCGCTTCGCCTCATGTCTCTTGGTTCTCGAGGAAAGTTCGAGAGACAATTAAGTCATCAAAAGAGGTCACTCGAGGGGATTCGGGAGTCTGTCAATATCGCCCTCGCGCAGATGAACTCGACAACTCGACAGAAATCACTCATGGTCGCCTACTCGAATGATTCCAAAGCATTTTGGTATCGTCTTCGGCGCGAACTCGTTAAGGATGGGTTCTCGCGCTCCGCTGTTAATGGCAAAAAAGATCTTATCCTGTCGTATATGAAGGAGTTGGATTCTCGAGGTGTCCTCGGCTACTCGACCAGCTTTCAGAAAGCCTTGGCAGCCCAGGACGATGCTCAACGGCAATCAAACACACCAGCGAGCTTTCAAAGCTCATCAACACTCACTGGTGGTCGTGATTCGAATTCTTCGCTTCAATCCTTTGAGTATATCAAGGATGCTAGAAACTGCAGTCCGAATTTCGATGAACCGATCTGTATACGGGCTGATTCCGGCGACCCATCTTGGCCAGATAGCAGGCCTCTCACTGCTGTAGAACATGAGCAGGAGTTGGATATCGTACCGGCGATGACTAAGCCACATCCAGATGAGCAGTACTACGAATCACCTCAAGCTCCATTGCCATATCAGGTTCGGATTCCGAGTGTTTCAGACGGCTCGAGAACCCTGTGCGATGAACCTACCGGCATTCCGACAGAACGAAGCTTAGCCCACAGCCTTTCCCATCATGGTTCAATCAGTAGTCTCTCACGAAGTAGATCGAGGTTGGATGAGATAGAGCAAAAGATTAAACTCGAGGATCCTCATGGCCGGGAATTCTCATTTCCTCTTTCTCAGGCCAAGACCTGGGAGGTACGTACCAAGCCCCTCTGACCATACCGACCATCTAACACAGAACAGGGCATGGAAAGTCTAATAAAGAAAAACTGCGCCGGCATGGGCAACGGGATCGTCAGCGCTCACCACGATGGAACAAACCTTTTTCCATATCTCTGGGAAGAGATGGCCGAACCAGGTGCGAAGCTTACGATACGACGTCCATGTGCACAACTGTCTCCAGGCTCCCCATTCTGCCCTCCGACAGAAGAGTTTTACCTCCTTCCGGAACGGCCGCCGAGTCCTGAAAATGATTTCGGACGTCTGCCGTCGCTGGGAGATTGGATTCAAAATGGACGGACGGAATTCACACCGCATTCTGAATTCTATGAGATGGACTAAGGTGTATGAATGCCTGTAACACTTGGAAGAAATGTAAATATCCGGATTTGATTTAAAAGTGCATTGTATTTAATGGAGGTCTTGGTCCAGGACGGGTAGCTAAGTGTCTCAGCGATGCGCGGAGTCTTCGGAGGAAATGTTGATACCGGTCTTGTACGGAGTTCTGTAACATATGAGGAATCAAGCACACTTTCAGATCTTGCGTCCGCAATCGCCAAGCCCCCTTTCCATAGCCCTCTTTCCCCTCTCGAGTCGCGAATCGGAGGGGAAGGATTGAAGCTTATGGTATCACGTGGATCTGCACAGCCTTCGAGATGCCGAGGTTCTTGTCGCGTCTAGGGCGTCCGGAACGTGCACCTTACAAACTCCCCAACTTCCCCTTCAAATTTCAGATTTCTTCGAACATACATCAATTCAATATGGTGGGTCAAAATGCTGAATGTTTGAAGATGATATCTCGTCGTCTACTTTCTGAAACCTTGATGAACAAACAACCATCAGCTCCACGTCACGAATCATGATGCTTGCTGCAGTAGCTTCGTTGGCGTGAGGCTCAGGGCCAGCTGCCTTGGTGTCCAATGATTCATATTTCTCGTTGAGAGCTGTTGTCAAGATGACATTTCAATACTGTCGAGACGCCTTCAAATATCTGTGTCACGATTGCCAACCTGCTCTGCTTCGGTGGACTCCAATCGTCATTCGCACGTCAAGCCAGTAACATGCAATGCGTGCTTCCAATGTATATTTAGCTTCAAGGGTGAATTTTCAAGGCATTTTGGAACAATCCTCGAATGAGCTTCCGTCAGTCCCTCGGCGATGAGGCTGCCCTGTTGAACGTGCTCGAAATCCACTTCAGGAGCAAAAGGAAGCCTGCGCTGGGCACTCGAAAATCGCTTAAAGAGGAACTCGGCGAACAAATATGTCCATCAAACATGCAGAAGAGGACCAATAAGAGCTTGATGGACTTGCGCAAGTTGCGATGAAACCCTGCGGGGCCAAAAAATCGGGTGTGACGAAGATGAAGATGTTAGGGGGCTGACTGGGAAGGCAGAAGACCGTGGCAGAAGTCCGAATTGACAATGAAGAGATCGCAACCCGTGAAGAGCCGATTGAAGCTCTTGAACAGACCAGTCAACCATATCAACGACAACATCCTCGTTTCGGTCGATCGTTGCCACTGGCCTGCTGCAAGACCGGCACGAAATGGAAAGACCCTGTACGGTTCTGCCTTCAAGTCTGGGCCACGAAAGCCCGAATCCTTCCGATATCTCTGAGAAGCCCCGACATTTCTTCGAGGGCTTTGAATTGGTCTAATGCACTGCGGTGGATGCGATAATGAAGAGCACGAATATCGGGTTGCCCCTTCGATATATACGGCTTGTGTTGAACCCGGCTTAATCTTCTTTGGGGCCGAGGCGGGGTTTGGGATCCTCGGTTAAATCGGCTCAAATCGCAGATTTGGGAGGGCGTTTGGGCGATGGCGTCCATCGAGGTTTTCAGCCACCAAAGAAACTTCCTTTAGCGTGAACCCGAATAACAAACTCACCGCTGTCATCACGTTGATCGCCACGGTCTGTTTTCTGTTCACTTCAAGCAATTGGAGCCAGGTGTTCTCGCGCGGAGATACTGCGAAAACCAAGTGTCACTTGGCAATTGACCTGGCGGTAACTAGAAGCCAAGCCTCCCTTTGAAACTTCAATTGGGCAATTAATTTGAGCTACCAGGGCGATTTGAAAGATCCATCAAAGCAAGGTTCGCAGCTTGAGATGCCGTTTAAGAGCAGATCACGTGTCGCGCTCGCTGCTCTGCGGGGTAGCTGAGCTTTCAATTCACAGCTTGGAGAAAGGATCGATGTGTCGGCACTATTTATTCGATGCTGTGGATCAATCCTTCGTCTTATCCAATTCCAAATCCAAAAACGCGACGCCCCTTTGCGATTCCCTGATCCATTTGGCAGGTGTCACAAGATACGCATTGCCGGTCTGACCTCCATTCGTCCCAGTTATGCATTATTCAGCGTAAGCATACAGTCTTCAGACTTGTAAAGTAGTCAGCTGTCAGCGAGCTAACTCAAAGCAGAATTAATTCCCCGTGTCTCAAATTCACCGATCGAGCAGCGTTGTATTGGCAGGATTGACTACCCCAGAATCAACTGAAGATAGTGTGCTTATTGGGCCGTGCCCGCTCGGGGAAACTGCGGGGAAGGGGAAGGGAGTTGACGAGTCAGGCCGTCTCAGCTCCAAATTTCCACATCCGAGTACGACCAACAAATGCGACCACACGGGTATAATATGGATATGAATTACCGAAAGAGTGACATCGAGGTATTTTTGAGGAGGGAGCTCATTTGCTGACGAGACAACCATTACCACCATGCCAGAAAGTCCTGACACGGTTGGTTTGGCGTTACTCAAATGCAGCCGCTGCTACCCCTCCTTCCCGAAATCTCCTGCCTCGCCACTTCGGGCAAAACCGATCTATGCATTTCGCTCATTTGGCAAACCATCGGATGTTGGTCTGTATTCAACATAGTGTAAGGCTGCTTGGAGCGTATCGAAGCTCGATATGGGTCTGCCAATTGTGAATCCCAAATCCATGGAGCGTAACTCCAGATCGGAGCCTTAACGCCTACCGCGGTCGAATTCATCAAAAGAGGGGTTCCCAACTCTCTCTTTGCTGTTTGAACTGTATAGATAGACTGAGAAATCTCCCTGTTTCTCCACGTTCCATCAATCGATTTTTTTTTTTCTCTTTATTCCTTTTGAATATACCGCACAATTCGTGCAAGAAAACATAAGAAGCATCTGCAGCAATACATTACTGCTCCCAACATAATGAGTGACCCCTCTACATCGCCAACCACCAGCGCGGTGGATGAGAAGACTTCACATATCGAACACGCTGAGCGCATCGCAACCCACGACAGAGTTCCTGGACATAACAACTATTATGAGAAGGATGGTCTCAGAACCTATGGCGATGGCGAGGACCACGACCACGAGCCTCCTGTGAGTTCGACGAATCCAGCCTGTGAACGTTCGCTTACACCAAGCACAGCTCTCCTTCCGTCGATTGATGTCTTTGATAGCCATGGCATTTCTTTGGACTGGATCACAAATTCCTGTGTACATTTTCGGTTTGTAAACATCCTCACCTGGTTTACGCAATTGGCTGAGTATTTGATTCTAGGCGCTATCCCTCCATATATTTACGCAGACATTGGAGGCGTTGATCGGTACGTACTTTTCCAGCCCCTATTCCCAGAATAGAACTGATGTTCTATAACTAGCTGGATTTGGTTCGTCCTCGCCAACTTGCTTGCACTTGCTGGAGTTTGTCCCTTCGTTGGATCCCTTTCCGATCTCATCGGTCGTCGATATGTGGCACTGATTGGAGCTCTTTTTATCATGGTAGGCATGGTCGTGTGTTCAACTGCTCATGTCATGAATACATTCATCGGTAGGCTGTCACCCTCAGATATCCTAACCCAGCAGCTGACACCCTGGTAGGCGGCATGACCCTGGCTGGCATCGGCGCTGGTATCAATGAGCTTACTGCGCTCGCAGCCACTTCGGAGTTGGCTCCCACATCAAAGCGCGGGAAGTACGTCGCAGTCCTCATTTTCACGATCATTCCCTTCTGTCCATCCGTACTTTGGGGTCAGCTTATTGCATCTCATGCTGGATGGCGTTGGTGTGGTCTGCTGTGTGGGATATGGGCCTCGATCGGCTTCTTCCTCACACTTTTCTTCTACTTCCCACCGCCACGTGTCAACTCCATGGGCCTGACGAAGAAAGACATCATTGCCCAAATCGACTTTGTTGGAGGTTTCCTGAGCATTTCGGGAATGATCCTGTTTATGGCCGGAATGCAATGGGGTGGCTATCAAGTAAGTCGAGTCTATTTTGAGTCAACAGAACACTGATGATTTCTAGTACAAATGGCATACAGCACACGTTCTGGTACCGCTTATTCTCGGTGCAGTGCTGCTCATTGGATTCGCATTCTGGGAGATCTATGGTGCCAAGTACCCGATGTTCCCATCCCGCCTAAAGCAGGCACCTCGAATTCTCGCCTTGACCCTCATCATCACGTTCATTTCAGGAGCCAATTTCTTCAGTATCATCATGTTCTGGCCGACCCAGGCATTCAATGTTTATGGTCATGATCCTGTTGGGGTTGGAATCCGTGGTATTCCTGTTGGATTCTCAATTCTTACTGGCGCCTGTGTTGTGCTATGGCTGTTGTCTGTCTTCAGGGGAAGGAACAAGGAATTGATGATTGCTAGCTCTGTTTTAATGACTGCCGGTATGCCACGTCTTGTTCTCAGCTGCTGGGACTCTTCACTGATATTATTTACAGGATGCGGAGCGCTCGCAATGGCTGATCGTTTCAACCTTCACCAACTCTGGGGTATTCTCGTCCTAGCGGGCCTCGGAATAGGCGGCATCGTTGTACCCGCATCCATTATCACCACTATTATCTGTCCTGATGATTTGATTGCAACCATCGCTGCTCTCACTCTCTCCATTCGAGTTATTGGCGGCTCAGTAGGATACTGCGTCTACTACAACGTCTTCGTCAACAAGTTCGTCCCGAACGCTACCAAGATGATTGGTGGTGTCATGAAGCTCGAGCTGGGTATCACCAACGTTACCTTGATCGGAGACGCGATTTCGTATACCGCTGCCAGTCTTTTGCCTCTCCTTCAAACCATTCCTGGGATTGCTGGCAATCAGACTGCGTATGATATGGTGGTTCTTGCTGGTCAAGAAGCATATGCTGCCAGCTACAAGTATGTCTATTATACTAGTATTGCTTTCGGGTCGGTCAGTATTTTGGCCGCTTGCTTCTTGGGGGATATTAGCCCGTATATGGACGACCACATTGCTGTAGTTATCCACTGAACGGAAATTTTATCTTGGACCTGGGATGCTGAATAGCAAAGGATGAGGATATCCGAAGGCATTCTAGATTGGTCTTTCAGTAGTCGAAAACTATAATGGGTGTTAATTATCAAGACCTAAATATATATCAAGTTCATGAAATCTTCCTCTACAAATCTCAAACTCGTTCCTTCCGTGTATTGCATTTTCGCGCTGACTGCCCCTACCCGTACAATTTTACCCCGCACTTACAGGTCCTCGTCCGCTCAACCCCACCACAATTCCCTGCTGCCTGTGCGTCATGGCTTCAAATGAATCCCCTCATTCTGCAACGTTCCTCGCATTCTGTTCTCGGCACAAAAAGGACCGAACATGAGATGAACGATTTGTCCGAAGCCTTTTGCCCGGTTTTCGCACTGTATGGAAAATCATGATTCGCATAATGGTATTCCGTATGAGGTGGTGTAGAGCGCAATGCGATAAGAGATGACTTATGAAGAGTCATAATAGAAGTATAAGACGCCATTATTTTGTCCTTAAATGATTCTATTTCGTCAATCAACCTGCTGCATCGCCAAACGAGAACGCCAGTGATTCCTCAAGTCATGTAGTCAAGATGCTGACCTTTAAATATATCCTCTTTCCATACTTCACAATTTGCTCAGCAGCAGGAGCATTGAACGGCGAGCCATCGAAGCTGGAAGTAAGGGCGGGCAGTAGTACCTCAGTTCCTGCACCACCGGTAGATCTGGGATATGGGATTTATCAAGGATACTATAATGCTACTTCCCAGTTGAATATATACAAAGGGTGGGTTTCTTTCCCATCAAGACTTCGAATCTCTCTAATGAGCCCTTCTTGCTGACTGCTGTCAGCATTCGATATGCAGCACCTCCAACAGGGACTCTGAGATGGCAGAAGCCGCAATCTCCAGCGGCAAATCGAACGGAGACGATCACGGCGACCGCATTTCCGCCAAGATGTCCACAGGGAAATGATGCGCCTCTGTGAGTGTTGAAATTCCACTACGAGAGACCGATTGAGTTAACATTTGATAGACCAGCGAATTTCAATTTCACTGCCACTGATGTCGGCAACGAAGATTGTCTCTTCTTGAGTGTCTTCACACCTCAGAATGCGACGAACCTGCCAGTGTTGGTTTGGATCCGTAGGCATCTTATGTCACCCATTGAAGTTCATGCGATAGACTAATTAAATTCAGATGGCGGAGGATACGGGACCGGACAAGGGAACAGTGACCTCTCAGAGCTAGTCATGACCAACAACCACGGCTTCATCGTTGTCGTAATCCAATACCGCCTCGGCGCCTTTGGGTTCCTCTCCTCAGCTGAACTTTCCCATTACGGAGTCGTCAATGCTGCGCTGTACGATATGCACTTCTCACTCCAATGGGTACAAGACCACATTCGCACTTTCGGCGGAGATCCCTCCCGCGTCACTATCTCAGGCGAATCAGCTGGTGGAGGAGCGGTAATGACACAAGCCATGGCATATGGCGGCTCAGAAGGAACGAAGTACTTCCAGAATGCTATTGTCGCAAGCCCATATCTGCCCATGCAGTGGAATTACAATGACTTCATGCCCACTCAATTTTATTATCTCTTTGCTCAAGCCGCGGGATGCTTCAACCAGGCGATCAATACCGTCAACTCGACTGTCTTTGAATGCCTTCAAGGCAAAGATACTATTTCTCTTCAAAACGCCAGCGCGTATGTGGCTGGGAGTGGAAAGTACGGCCAGTGGGCATTTCTACCTGTGACAGATGGGACGTTTCTGCAGAAGCGGCCATCGGAACAGTTGCTGGCTGGGGAGGTGAATGGGCTGAGAATACTCTCAGGCAATAACGCTGATGAAGGTCCTGGATTCGTGCCTCAGGTTATCACCACTGGTGATGATTTCGACTTCTTCGTCCAGAATCTCTTCCCACTTATGGACAACAATACCCTCTCACTCTTAGAAAACACTTATGCTATCTCGCCAACCGCCCCAGGCCCATTATTCAGCACTCTTGGAGACTCTGGGCCCACTGCTTTGAACCAGTCAGAATTCGGGATCGGGCAGCAGCAGCGAGCCAATAATTTATACGCGGAGACTACATTTGTGTGTCCAAGCTATTGGCTTGCGAGTGCGTATTCTTCAGAGTCTAGCTACAAGAAGAGGAGTCCAATCCCTCACAACTCAAGAACAATTGGACAGAGGAACAATAATAAGCAGTCATGGAAATACCAGTATTCCGTTCCACCATCAGAGCATGGCGCCGACCTCGATGCCTACTATGCCATCAACCGCGAAACACTCGGCTACGGCACATTATCTCCAGGCTTCCGCACAGCTGTTCAAGAAATTTGGGGGCGGTTCATCATGTATAACGACCCAACTCTCCCTGCATCCGTCATCAAAAACATCACCACCTATTCCAACGGCTCTAGCACCGGAGACGATATCGTCGCTGCACAAACTGGCAAGTGGCCAGTATGGGAAGGAGGACCCAGGGATGGCGGGAATATGTATAAAATGTTGAATCTCAATATGACAGGAGGTCATGCGACCGAGATCAAATGGACTAGTGCAGGGGGGCAGAGTGTCAATGTCACGCAGTATGCTGGTCCGGGGCTCGTGGCGAAATTTGATATCGTTGATGCGTGGACGTGGGAGGGTGGGAGAGGGAAGAGATGTGAGTTTTGGGCCGATGTTGGGGAGTTTGTACCTGAGTAATAACGACTTGGCGAGGTCTTGTGAATTGAAATGATGGTTAACAAAGGGGCTAGTGCCACGTGCATGGACTTTCCTCTCAAGAATTTCTTGGGAACTCGTGATATATGTTCACTGTTGTTCAGTCCCTCAAGCAACATCTAGAATACAAAGCCTCTGAGAATTTCCCATGGCGGAAGCCAAGAAAGGTTCTGCTTCACGTAAGGACAGGGGCAATGCGACTGTCAATCCCCTATCTTAACTGAGAAGGATCGCTGCAACGTACCCCATGACTTCCTCACAATGCTCCGCCGCACCATTGACATAAACTGCCACCTCCATACCCGAATCAACACTTTTAACCGCAACTATTATTCCACCAAAAAGAAGCTTAACTCGAATATGACTTCTACATTGGTTCTTGGTTGGCAAAAAAAGAAAAGAAAAAGAAAGAAAAAGAAAAGCATAGCACCAAGGCCCTGATCGAATATGAATTCAGCCTTGCTCCCAAGAATGCGAGGTTGGCACTTGGGCGAGCGTCATAGGGTCGCTCATGTGATCAGGTAGGTTGTTTCCCGATATATATTCCAGGATTCCTCGAGGTTCTCTGGTAGTTCAGTAATCATCAAACAAATAATCGTTC
Organism: Gamarada debralockiae; assembly: GCA_002803225.1. Lineage (NCBI taxonomy): Eukaryota > Fungi > Ascomycota > Leotiomycetes > Helotiales > Hyphodiscaceae > Gamarada > Gamarada debralockiae. Next base: position 26,651 of record NXFV01001946.1, read on the forward strand.
CTCTGCCGCAATTCAATCTCCAACATATTCGTTACAACAATATCATTTAGCTGATCGCCGCGCTGGCGCTGCTTTGCGTCTCTGCAGCAGCAACGAATTCTAGAAATTACAATCCTTGTGTAACAGCTGAAAGTTCCACCTATAGCCTAACCAGGCTACTCACAACCTGTAGGCCAACTTCCATATCTGGGGTAATGGATTCAATTCAACTAGCTCGACCTGTGTGCCTGGATCTAGACCGAATGACAGTTACCTTGAGACAAAATGGAATTAGAGTCGTTATGTCGAGGATTTTTACGATCAGGGCTTCAACACAATTGAATGTATGGTAAACCCTTGGGTTGAAAACCTTGTAAGTCGTGTGTACAGCTTCAAACGTGACAATATACTGGCGTGAATGTAGCCCACTACTGAATCTTTCTGACCCAAATACTCCGTACACTGGATGAGTCATTGGCATCTCTAGACTCGACTCATCAGTGGCCAAAGACACCAGTAAAGATGCTCCTCAGCCTTCGGCGCCCACTGCCTTTCCGAAGTCAGGTCCACCATAAATAACGTCGCGTCCTCATATTCTGGGACTCCGGCTGACTTTGCTGACGGATTTAACTGCAATCAATTGCAGAACTAGGCAACTCTAAATACCAGTTCTAAATGCGACCCCTATCTGTTCACCGATACATCGGTGAACAATTCCTCCCAAACAGCTTCATTGGATATCCTAATTCCTTCTGTCTAATCACAAACCCAAGGAGACTCCAATGTGATGGATGACACAGGTCCTTTTCTCTTGGGCGACTTTGATGAGACGGCACGTGATAATTATACCATCTATGGCAAGGCAATAACATCTCATGTGCTGGTGTTAGTTGCCATCTGGTTGAAGACTGCGAGTAATAGCTCTTCAAGTGTTTCGTCCTCGATTGGAGGCTGGGCCGACACTCAGATCATGTGTATCCCGACGGATGAGACCCAAGCCGGGAGCAGGAATATCACGGAGGCCCAGAAGATTCAGACGGGCACTGCTTGGAAGGTGAGTTGCATTGGAATGGGAGTATTTGGAGTTGTGGCTTTGACTGTCTTGTTCGGGTTCATTGTCTAAACGTTCTGAATCACGGTAGCCTTCCACCATATATTTGATAAGAAGTTTGGACGAATCAATCATTCGGTAATTCCAAAACGATAGCACCCAACACGCCGATTCTCATTCCATATGTTCAATCATACAATCCGGATCTCGCGTTCTGTCCATCCCTCGAACATGCTATCCCCAGCACATATCTCAGCAATCCCTATGCGCCTATACTGGCTTGCCGTTCCATCTGTGGGTTCCAGTATCAAAGCCCACAAAATCTCATATTCGTTGCGGTGAAAGGTCTTGGTGATCTGGAGATAAATAATGCCGCAGTTCTGGAGGTCCGATACAGTCCATAAATCTGCTTTGTGGAGATCAAGCTCACAGAACGTAGCAGAACCTCTCAGTTTTTTAGACCGCTTGAAGGCGAATTGTTGAAAGGTGGGCTGTGAAGCTCCCAATAGGCCGTCAAAAGAGTAGACCAACCCACGCAGAACCAATGTTGCTGACTGGATCTTCAGGAACGAATCGCTGCTAGTAGCTGTGACAATGACGTCGCTAACACTGGCCTCGGAAGTGGGGAGAGCTGAAATATTATTACTTTGCCAATACTCCAAACCCAAAAAAGAGGTCCAATTTTCGAGTTTGTAGACTGGAGCAATGTCAGACCCATTGACTGAAGCCCAGCTCCAAGATGGGGCTCTATATTGCTCCCCACGTTTAGCTCTTCCCTTAGTTGACCATAACAATCCCCTGTGAATATCTTCCAGCCATAGACCAGCTTTATAGCTATATCCCGTTCGACTACCAATCTCCTTTGCAAGACCTGCTATTGCTGGAAGTCGATCTTCCTCCTTAGTCAGCCTTCTGGCCATATATTCGTTGACTATTTTGTACCAGCACTCTAAGGTCCATAGCCATCTTTCTTTATCATCATAATTTTCAGTAAGCTCCGTCCCTATTGATATACTTCTCTCAAAGCGAAAGAGCTTTTTGGCATCATCGCACTGCTCGCGATTGTGGGGATCGTATTCGGAACATCGAAAGCTTCTGCAGCTCCAGCCGAGTTGAGTTTTGCCGTATCTTATTATTCTGGGGGCCAAGAAATTCTCCTGCAAAGCCCATGCGCGCTGACTTAATGGCCCCTCCATGGAAATCAAGCCGGTTGATTCAGAGTTGCTGAGGGATTTGCTCCGAAACCACAAAGAGCCTGAAAGACCTGTAGAAGGACTCGCATATTGACCTTCTACCATACCTACTGCCGTTCCGAATCTTGAACTGTCGAAAATCCCCAAAGTACTGTTAGAAGCTGCCTCAGCTGCAATACAAACAGCGGCGTTACTGTAGATGCTGCCCATAAAACCCGATTCGACATTCCAATCATCGACGGAGTCTTGGATGATACAGAGGGAATCGATCCACAGGTGCAGAAAGCCAAGTTTCCGCGTTATTATTATAGCATCTTCGAAAGATGGTGGAAGATCTCTCATTCGTATCTTCTCCTGCCTGAACTTTAAGGTTGACAGAGTCGTCGTCAATGTTGCAGCACCGGTGGGACCCCAGCAGTGGCTCAAAGCAACCCAGCGTCCAGTCGATCCCTTAGTGTCCTGGAGATACGGTTCATTCGATCCATCGGCAGGCCCAACATTAATGAGTCGAGAGGGCATAGGGTGTAAAGTCGCTTTGGGGCAATTTTTGTGAGCGAGGCCGGATTGAAGCATGCACTCTGCTAGCCAACGTGAGGCAACAGCTATGCAAGCATTCGACTGTAGTTGCTTGCCCAGCGTCGAGCCTCTGGCTAACGTTGTGATGGGATCATCTATAATGCTGGTTAGAACCGATAATTCCACGAGGAGAGGCCAGTAGATTTTACCGTGACTGCAAAATACGTCAAACACCCGAGGCCGCTTGTTTTTAGTCGTTGCTATCACAGACGAAATTGGCAAGATGCCAGACTCTGCAGACGAGAGAAGCGCAACGGGACGTTGGGCTGCCTCAACGGTTTTGGCTCCAAAGATTAGTTCACACAAGTCACACAGTCGTGCCTTTCTCTGGGACCCTTCCTTAAAATAATGTGTATGCTCAGCTTGTAGGACATGGCCTTTGTGACCGTCTTCACCATTTTCGAGCCCACAAATCTGGTCCAAATTTAAGTTCTGGCATGATTTGCAAAGCATTTTGAGATGAAGAGGTCGTGGCAAGGCCAGAAGAGAGTTCAATTGGGAGGGAGAATAGCTATGTGTTTAATAATGTGGGTGAACGCGGCAAGGCTGGGATTTCTTTTTTTAGAATTCGAGGTGAAGTTCTCGGATGACTGACCAATCAACTTTCATTCATCCGGGTCTCCAGAAGCCCTTGCCCCCGCCTCCTCCTTGGCTATTGGCTATCAGTGGACTACTGCAAGGTACCGGTGGTCTCGTCGATATCTTGGACCAGCAAAAATGGTGGCTTGACGATGTGTTATTGTCGAGGTTGATCTGAAAGTGGGCCACGTAAAAATCCTAGAGATGGCGGTAAACGAATGAGTAGTGATCTGCTGGTGGAGTCGGAGCTAAGGAGAGGATGCGTGGAAAGCCAGGAAGCAAAGGCGCGTCAGACTCAGATGAAGGGCAGATGGAGCCAATTAGGTCACTTGGTTGACGAGTTCACACCATAACGGATAAAGACTATTAGCAACAGTGATGGTTGGTCTTGAGTGATAATTATAATATGATGGTGATGAGAATTGATGACAGCGATTGGAAAGGAGGAGGTCGCAAGAGAGTGCCGGTCATGACTGCCCCAAAGTGTCAATGCATTTGCTTCGTCTGAAAATGCTGGTCTCTCGTCTACTAGGCTAGGAGGTTGTTGGATTATTTACCTAGTATTTGCTAGTAGTTTGCGATAGAATTCCCTCTCGAATCAGTTGGACAATTCGCTGCCCGCAACAAGACTTGAGCACATATGAAAGCGATGAGTGTGTTTGGCGACAGCCTCACTTTCTTCACTCATGCTATCTCCACTAACCGAAATTTTTTTATTCTGACAAACGGTGCAGTCTTGCTCAATCATGCATTGTAAACAATTATTCATAAAAGATTAGGATTTGGGAGACCTCACTTGAGGCACAAGCATGTTTCAAGGCCCAATTCTTATCTCTGCAGAACAAACGAAAGCACAATCCCTGGCAGAAGATCAATCATGCGCACGCAATGGGATGGTATCAGACATTTGCCATAAAACTACACTTGAGTGCGAAGGCCAAACACCCTATGCTCATTTCCTCGCAAACCGACTCAACGCAGGTCCCAACTCCTCCTCTGTAGCCTTCAACCGTTGATGATGCTTCTCACTCTGCGCCTTCCTCAACTCCTCAATCTTCAACCTCCTCTCATCAATAATATTCCGTGAGCCTTTCTTCCGCAAGTATTTCCTCAACGAGCTATTCTTCCCTCTTCCACGATTCTTGATATCAGCGATCGGGTCTACTGGTTTCTTATCCAAATCCTTCTCTGCTTTTCGCTGCTCTTCTGATCTCAGATCCAGGTTCCCGATATAGTCAGGATTCAAAGAAATCATCTCGGGTTGCAGTTTGTTGAGAAGAGACTTAACTTCTGCTTCTTGTCGTTGCTTTGTGTTCTCGTATGGGTTAACTTCAAGTGCGTCGAAGTTGGGTTCTCCGGCACCTGGAACCAGCGCGGATGAAAAACCAGCATCGTGCGATATTCCTAAGACATCTTCAAATGGACACCATCTCACTCTCTCTATCCTCTTTCCTTCGCCTCCCCACGCCATATACGGACTTTGGATCTTCTCCTGGTCCAAAGCATGTTTTGTGAATAAACCTCTCCATATCGAAGATTGAGTCCCCCATCCCACGGCCGTCAATCCACGATCTGAAATTGATATGGAGGATGCAGGCTGTCTTGTGAAATAGCTGTTGACTTCCTTGAACATCCGGATATCCCAGACGGACATTTTCATATCTTGGCCTGTCGATACCATATATCTACCTTCTCGGTCGACTGCTAATGATCGGACTGGACCTCGATGTGCTAGGAGCTTGACTAGGGGGGTTGTGGAATTGGGTGACCAGAGGGTGACTGTGCCGTTTTGGTGACCCATGTGAAGGATTGCGTTGTGAGGATTTTGAGTGAGGGATGTGGGTGAGCCGAGTCGGGTGGGTATTTCGATGACCACTTGGCCGGTGGAGACGTCTTGGTATTTGAGGTATCCTGGGTTGCCCTGGAACTGTTAGCATTCATTCGTCTCCGAGGCCGGGCAATTCAACATACCACTGTCGCCAGCAGGTAATGGTAAGGCAGGAACTCCATATTCGTAACCTCGATATGCTTCTTCAAGCAATGGAGCTCCACTCCCGCCTGGTCGTAAATGTAGACGTATTTCTTTTGCGCAACCGCAAACATCTGATTATTGTGCAGCCATCGGGCATCTCTCACAGTCTCTCCCAGTTGCAATTCGCACCCCAGCTTCCCATTCCTCCAATCCATTGTCGCAACATGACCCTTCCTTCCAGCAAGCAGCAACTCTCTCCCATTCCTCGTATATTCGGCCACATATGGTCCGCCATCCAGCTTTAGCTCAAACCCCATTTGGGCAGTTTGAACGGCAACATCCTTCTTAATATCCCTCTGGTTGACCTTGTATGTGCGCTCCAACTCATTTTCCGGCTGCAGGAACCCAGCCGTATTCTCCAGCAGAATTTCGGCATCTTTTGCTTTCAGGGCCGCATCTTTGTATTTGCTTTCCAAAGCTTTCAGGTTGCCCCGTAACTTCCGGTCCTTGATATTCTTCAATGGTATTTTTCGACCTCTCCCATACGCCTTCTCTGCCTCTTTCCGTCTTCGTATCTGGGCTTCTGAGTGGGTCGGCGCGAGTTCCGTACGCGCTCGTTTTATTGGGACTGCGCCATTGAAATGCGTCTTTGTTACTGTCGATTCGTCTCGCTCCAATATCTCGGCCATGCTGAGCGATTATTTTGCTGGAGAAGTCGGGTTGAAAATGGCTGAAGATCTCCAAATTTTTTCGGGAGCCATTTGGCGATAAGCGATACGCACGGACCAGCAAATATTTTATCAACCCCACGATGAAGATTGCGAAATTCTTCAATAAACGTTGAGGCTCTAGAATTTCAAGTAATACATCGTGGCTTCGCTTCCTTTCAGATTCAAAGCCGGCGGTAACGGCAGCGGCAGCATGCCTTCGAGTGTAAGCTCCCACTCACACAGGAGTACCACGAAGGTCTCCCACAAGCCATTCAAATCGAGGAAGGCAACCAAGGGCGCATTGAAGGAGATTTCAAAAGGTGAGTTCTCTAGAAGCAAGCAAAGAATATGTGACTGACTCCTTGTAGGCAAAGTAGCTGATCTAAGCCACCGAAAGACACCCCACCAAGTGCTCATGTCCAAAATTGACCGAAGAAACCAAGCCCGCCAAAAGCAGCAGACGAAACACAAGGAGCATTTGAGGGAGACCAATGTGTTTGCAGGCCGAGATGGAGCACCTAGGATAGTTGCTGTCATACCGTTGTGCGAGAATGCGGATGCTTCGGCGGCTGTGAGAAGCTTGAGCGATAGTCTGGATATCGAGACTGAAATTCCTGAGGAAGGCCTTCTGCGAACCGATATCGACCGGTTTAAGCAGAAGATTCAATATGTGATGGTCAAGCGAGACTTGATGGCTTGTTTGGATGCGGGAAGGACGGCGGATTTTGTGATATTCATACTGTCTCCGGATCAAGAGGTCGATGAGCTGGGAGAACTTATCATACGGAGTGTCGAGAGCCAGGGCTTGTCTACACTTTTGACTGTCGTTCAGGGACTGGATAAGATTGAATCACCAAAACGAAGGACTCAGGTGCTATCGTCTTTGAAATCATATGTTACGCATTTCCATCCCGATCAGGAGAAGGTCCATAATTTGGACAACAGACAGGAATGCGCAAATTTGATGCGTTCTCTGTGCACTGTCACGCCAAAGGGAGTCAGGTGGCGTGAAGATAGGAGTTGGATGCTTGTTGACGAAGTTCAATGGCCCTCGAACGAAGGAGAGAATGTCGTTTTAACTGGAGTTGTTAGAGGCAAAGGATTAAAAGCGGATCGATTGGTTCAGGTTGGTGATTGGGGCGATTACCAGATTGAGAAGATCACAGCGGCCCCTCTAGCCTCGAAAAAGAGACGAACGGATGATATGGCAGTGGATGATGGAGAAAATATCCTAGACATTCCAACCGAGGAACAGGACGATCTTGCGGAGCTGGCTCCTGAGGAAGTCATGGTGGAGGATGACGATGTTGATGCAGCGATGTCTGTGGCCACAACGGAAAGGCGTGGAGTACTGTTGGACGACCACCACTACTTCTCGGACGATGAAACGCATTTGCCAGCTATACCGAAACGACTACCGAAAGGAACATCAGCATATCAAGCTGCCTGGTTTCTGGGAGACAATTTCTCGGACTCTGGATCAGATTTCGAGGATGTTGACCAGCAAGGAGATGTGGCTATGAATGCACCCGCTCTTCCGCAAGATGGTGTTGAGGGATTTGCACCACGAGAACCTACTGAGGCCGCCCCTACAGAATACCCACAATCCGAGATGTTCCTCGATCCAACGCCGGACGATGAAGCAGAGGCTGAGCAACTCGCAGCATTCAGAGCTCGGAAGGGCGACGAAGCGGAAGAAGATCGAGAATTCCCAGACGAGATCGAATTACACCCACATGTCCTCGCACGGGAACGACTAGCAAGATACCGTGGATTGAAGAGTCTTCGCACAAGTCACTGGGAGGAGGACGAAGACAAGCCTCACGAGCCAGAGGACTGGAGAAGATTACTTCAAGTTCCGGACTACAAGTCAGCAAGGAGTCAAGTCACACGTGAGGCTCTGGTTGGTGGAGTAGCCCCTGGAACACGAGTCCACATCCATCTTCGCAACGTCCCCATCTCCCTTAAATCCTCATATAACCCATCTCACCCACTCAACCTCTTCTCTCTCCTCCGCCACGAGCACAAGCATGCTGCTCTCAACTTCAATATTACTCTCAGCTCCGATTACCCCGAACCCATCAAGTCGAAAACAGAGATGATCATGCAATGCGGTCCTCGCCGCTTCGTCGTCAACCCTCTATTTTCACAAGGAGGCAACACATCTAACGATGTCCACAAATTCGATCGGTTCCTCCATCCAGGCCGCTCAGCAATCGCCACATTCGTCGCACCACTCACATGGGGCTCCGTCCCTACCCTCTTCTTCAAACGCACCGTTCCGGATGCGAATTCCCCAGCAGAACCTACTCTCACACTCATCGCGACCGGCACCTCCTTACCGCCCTCGTCCCACCGCGTAATCGCAAAACGCATAATCCTCACCGGCCACCCCTACAAAATCCACAAGAAGCTCGTCACGATCCGCTACATGTTTTTCAACCGCGAAGATGTGGAGTGGTTCAAGGCTCTGCAATTATGGACGAAGAGGGGAAGAAGTGGTTTTATTAAGGAGAGTTTAGGTACGCATGGGTATTTCAAGGCTACGTTTGATGGGAAGATAAATCCTCAGGATTCGGTGGGTGTGAGTTTGTATAAGAGGATGTGGCCCAGGAATGCGAGGGCTTGGAATGGTGCTTTGGACGGAGGAAATGAGGAGCAGATTCAGGATGTTGATATGGAAGAGGGAGGTGTTGTGCCATGAGATGTGGATTTGCTGGCGTTTTGTAGAACGGCATAAATGAATGATTAGGAGACAAATGCATGCTATGAACTATATGGCAGCCTAATTGACTCATTGCACTCCATCTTCAATTGGTGGCACGCATTTGGTAGGCCCCAGTCAACGCTCAGAAGTCAAAAGGAGTCGGAAGCGAGTGTTTGTATTCCCCCCTTCACCAAGCCTGATATTAGTGTGCAGCTGAGGCAATTCACCTCATTCTGAATACCTCAGGTCGATGGAATCGGTCATCTTTGTTGCACATCGCAATTCTCGAAGCCATGAAAATCAGGAAAACAATTCGAATTGCATTGGGTTTAAACCGGATATCTCAGGCTGTCCGTTGATGTTGTTTATGCCTGAAAATCCAGTGACTACCCCTGGAAATGACGTCGCTCACCCCTGAAAGAAAAGTTCGCCAAAAATCCGTCCGATTTCCAACGCGTCTTCCATTTCAAATAAATACCAACCTGTTCTCCCCTGCCTTGCCACAACACAACAACCCCACACAATGGCCGACCGCTTACCACCAACTCCCCTGGCGATGCTAATCGGCACAGCAATAATTGCCGGAATCAGCGGCTACATGATAGGCATCGCATCCTCTCTAGGCTTCCTCCCGATCCCATTCATGCCCAAAGCCGCGAAACCCCGTGGAATCGCACACTACGATGATGAAGAGGAGAGCGAGGAGGAAGATATTGATGAGAGTATATTGGATCATGCCCCGAATTGGGCGAATGGGATGGAGGCGGATAAGAGGGATGGGCTGAGAGCGGTGCGAAGTACAGAGGGGAAGGAGGTGAAGACAAAGCAGGAGTGGGAGGATAGAACAGGCAGTGAAGAATGCAAATTGGTTCTTGTTGTTAGGACGGACTTGGGGATGACGAAAGGTATATCCCTTCTCTACCCCATCCCTTCCCACCACCAACGTCTCCTGACTAACAATGAAAAGGCAAAATCGCAGCACAATGCGGCCACGCGACTCTAGCATGCTACAAATCCGCCCTCCGCGCAGACCCCAAATCCTCACTCCTCCGCCGCTGGGAACGAACTGGCCAAGCAAAAGTCGCGTTACAAGTTAAGAGTGAGGAGGAGATGATGACGTTGCAGGCTACGGCGATTAGTTTGGGGCTTGTGGCGGAGATTATTGCTGATGCTGGAAGGACCCAGATTGCGAGTGGGAGTCATACGGTGCTGGGGATTGGACCGGCGCCTAAGAGTGTTATTGATAGAGTTACGGGGACTTTGAAGCTGCTGTGAGGTGATTGGACGGGTGGGATGATACAGGGAGAAGGATAAGATCAGGCATTGTAGGCGTTTTTGGTATGGAAAGCATTATGGCATGGAAGACATATGGCTGCGTAGGCAAGGTGCTATGTGGCATTGATATTCTCTGCCGCTGGAGTTTGAATTGCTATGAAAAAAATTTGACGTTAAAGCTTACTTTGTTGCACCTTCTTTGCCTGCTTGTTTCTTGAGTGAGTTGTCGAACTCCTTTTGCTTCCATCGAAGTGCAACACTAAAACATCGAAATAGCTTCGTCGATGGAGGTTTTACATTAAAACCTAAGCGCCTCCCTCTAGCGGAATAAGAATAAAGCGCCTTCGTTAATTCTTCGCCTTCTGTTCATTCCAAGCAGCGAATTAAATGGAATAGTACATTCGCTTTCCGGGCTTCTGCAGAAGCAGAAGCGTCATTAAGGCAAGTTCACGCAAAGGCGTTGTTCGTCGTGTATTTATTTCTTCCACCTCCACCTCTGTTTCTCAACATCTTTCTCCAACAAAGAGTCTACAAACCTCAGAACTACAGCTTCCCAAACATAGAGACACAGCAAATGCTCCGGGCTCTGAGCAAGCTTGATAGCTTCTCCCTGCTCAGCTTTGGAGACTCGATCACACACTAGAGGATCCTTGTTGTCGCCGTCTTCGGAAACGCGTTCTTTCCAGGAAAATAGTGCATCATGGTTCTCGCAGCACCTTCGGTTTCGGTGTTAGATTTCCTGGCTGAAGGAGTCAGACGAGCACAAGCCTTGGGCCTGACCCTCTCATCCATTGTAGATCTTGTTCCTGGTACTGAAAGTGAACATGGCCCGATTGCGTTTGGCGATGACCTCCTTCGAGATGTGCTTGATCTAATGGAGGATATTGCATGGTTGAATATGCCGATATAGGCTCTCTTCCTCCACTCACCTTTCATTTAGTAATGTGAAGCGATGCTCACAGAACAAGGCCGCCGAAGCCCAGAAGGGTCTTGTCTACGTACGATGGATCACAGCCGGCCGCGCTCTCGATCACCAAACCATATCTTCCGTCCCCCACCGATCAGACGCGCATCAGTTAACATACTAAAGTTAGGGTTCGTACACACATGTCCTACAAGGAAGACTTTCAAATATTGGCTTTAGCAATGTGGGGTAACTGCGATTGTGTAGTGAACTATTACGTCGATCTCGAAGCAACAAAGACGGTCCATGAAAGCACAGACTATCGCCTCTGACCCACCCCTCCGATTTCAAGCGCCTTCTGTTTGATGCAAACGGCAGTCAACTGTTCCAGATAGTTTTGCCTGCGGAGTTGGCCAACAATCACTCGAAATGCATCACTCTCTGTAAAGAGGGCTGTGTATCTTTGTTCAGTGTCGATTTTGGACAGTCCAAGAATATCTAATTGTCGCTGAAGAATGCCGTAACCGGAGTTGAGATGTTGAAGGGAGACAATCCGGCCAGGAGATCTTGAAAGCTCTCAAGCTAACTATCGAGTTGTAAATCGCTGAGTTTGCGTGGGAGATTGATGATTAGAGTATTACAGCCGGATTCAAGAACGACGAGAGAACCCCGTAGCATGAGCTCGCCTTTGGGGAAACTAGATCGAGAACCAAAACATGCTCTCTCAACTTGACGAAGCTAAGCAAGTTTTCAGAAACGTCATTGCAAGAATAGACCTACGTTGGACTGGTTACTTTCTCCGATTGCTACCTGGTTGAAGTAGCTGCAGAGCTCTCTCAAATCCTCCAGGACTTCAAGAACAAGCCGGAGAACGTGGGTACAGCTAGTGCAACCGCTCTCTGGGATGTCCTGAGGAAGGCTGGAGAGATGCTTACCTTGTTCAAGTTGAGATATCCGACGACTAAACTTCGGATCATGGCTTTGACCGATGGTCAGGACAATAGATCCGTAGCAAAACCCGACGATGGATGCAAGTACTTATACGATTCGGAGATTGTTATCGACTCGTTGGTGATTAGAACGATCTCAACAAATGATTTTTTCAAGGTATTTTGTCAGAGCGAATTCCCCTATTCCGGTTGTGTTCATGAGTTTGGATGCATGCCTAAGAGTAAACCCATATCTCTGTACTCATGATCACCCATTAAACTCCGCTCTTTCCTGACCAAGTAATACTAACTTCAAGATTCTGCGGTCAAGATATCCAGGCTATGCTTTTTGCCCCCCGTCCCGATTGTTGCTCTTCGAAAACTTCCTCCCCGAGCCGTTGATCTCTCCACGAGACCGGACGTGGTTCGAGACGAAGACTGTGGCGACGACGCGCACCCTCTTCCCAAGGAGCCTGATATGAAGAGCGTCTATGACTTCCCACCGTGTCGTCCACACGGATTGGAATCCAGCGACTTTATCTCTCTCAGCACCGCTTCCCTGTATTTCGTCCAACGCTCAGGCTCCTCCTACGGACTGTCTATCCTTGCCGCAGCATTGATACTCGACAAATGTGGAAATTCGAGTAGCGCCCCTCTGATCTCTATTCGCAGCAATCAATATTCCCGTTGCAGTGTCCGCTCGATCTGAACGATCAACAGTCTTCCTCGGGCAAGCTGTACCTCGATGAAATGAGGCTCATCGTCGCAAACTCGCATATTGCCATGGGTGTCTATGTCAAGGAGTCTGATATGTCTTTTTGGAAGATTGTGATGGAAGGCCCGCCCTCTTCGCTGTACGAACATGGCACTTTCGTGCTCCACATCCACATGACCGAATATTTATCCACAAGGAGAACCGGTTGTGCGATTAATCACTCCGATTCTTCACCTCAACATTACTAAGGTATGCATTTAGTGTTACCCTCGATTAAAGCAAGCCTAGCTGACTTTATATAATGGACGCGTTTGCCATGGTGTTCTGAGTGACGGCTGTGGCAGGTCTGGCGAATGTCACCTGATTGTACTGCGCGTGAGTCACGCGCTAGCAAAGCTAGCGCATCCTGGAGTTATATTAGACTTCATATACTTGCAGAACCTTTTCTCCTTATCGATAATTCTAAGAACAGAGAGTACTGCTTGATTTGCATTGCTTGAGTGCTACCTGTCACAACGGCTGGACATCGCGTAGGTGGATTAGTTATAGGCTAGAGGGCTACTGCCAGGCAAATTGGGAACTAGAGTAAGATAGGTGAGAGTCAGGGGTCAGGGGATCAGGGTCAGGAAAGCAGGACAGGTGAGGGATATTATATGGGCAGTAGATGCTAGGGCCCAGGGGAACCCGTGCAGCTCGTGTCATGTCAGGGTCCCTATGATCGAGAATAGTCGCTTAGAGTATGATACGATCATCCTCTCCTAACTCCTAGGCGCGGATTCAGCCCCTACTAAGCATTTCCTCGACGTTGCTAGCGCTCAGAACGCGTCGTGGGTCGTCGTCGCGCCGCTGGTTTGGCTCGGCCTGTCTAATAGACTTATAAGATATAGACGTAGTAAAGCAACGCTGCAGAATAATCGAGATTGGAAATTAGGATCTTAGTATAGTGAAATAGACTTGTTTGAAAGAAGCTGCTCCTTGGTCGGCGAGGATATAACACAACACCCCCTTCAGTATCAAAATACATAATTCACTATGCTTATTAATATAGTTACAGTTCCTGCTCAATGTTCATCCCATTTCTCGGCGGGACTAAGATCCCGTTTTCTTTTCCTTTCTCCCTTCTTAAAAGACATAAGAACAGATAAAAGAATCTAATCTTTAGTATTTATTAATTCATGCTACTTTGTCTTTACACCGAAGTACAGCTCATAGGGAAATTTAAATGGCTACTGTACTTTTACGAAGCTACTAATCGCTTAATCCATGGCCATGTTACTTCGCATGCGTGAGGAAAGCCCATATGATCAGCCCCTGTATAGAACCTGCTAGTGGATGAGAAAGCGGTCTAGTAGTTATATGTCTGCTATGTTCGGGCATACCTTGCTTCCGTTGGATTTCCATGCTCAAAAAGTAGCATAGAGTCTTCTATTGGCATCAGGCCATCGTGAGTTCCCTACTCTAAGTTAGATATCACGGTGATAATAGAGGTTGCTCACGATTACGTTAACGAGTAGCAATCTTGTCGAAGGCTTATCAAGAATGCCGTTCTCTAGCAACGAGAACTTCTTCTGTGAATCCCTTTTATACTCTTCTACCGTCGAATATCCATAATGCTCTGCCATCGGTGGAGTAATTCTGGAAATGTCAATCTTGATCCTAAGATGTGCGTTATCTTGGTACTCACGGAAAAGGATACTCATGCAGATCTTGCATCTCAATCCACTCCTCGCTAAAGAAAAAATGGGAAGCCGCGCCGTGCCCAACACTTCCCCTTAATCTCTCAGCGTGCGTATGCGCTGCCCTAATTGCATAATACCCCCCAGAGCTCAAGCCCCAAGTCACGACACGCTGCACATCAAAAGTGCTCTCTTTTTCCATCCAATCCAACACGCTAGTCCATAACCTATCTGGACTCTCCGCATCACTTGGATCAGCTGGGCTATCCGCGGTGCCTGGAATCTCAGCGATTACTATACCGATTCCGCGCTTAATAGCCTCGGTACTGGCCAATGTGGCGTCTGGACGATAGCCGTCCAAGCCCATAATAAGCAGCACCACTGGGATCTTCTTCTCCGCTGCACCTTTCGGAAGACGTACATACACAGGGATCAAATCTCGGTCCTTGCCCGCACGAGCTGTGTGAGGAATCAATACTTCTGTCATAGGCTCATCCCATTTACTAGCAGCTTTCATGTACACTATTTTTTGCTTTTCCCACGCTTCCCATTTAACGAGAGAGTTTATAGTTGGGAAACTATTGACGTATGGGAAGCGAGCGTGGCGGTAGAGGGCTGCGGCACGAAGGTAGAGTTTCGAAGCCTCGGTTACGTCGTTCAATGCGGCTGCGGCGTCGCCTTTTTGGGAGAGTTCATCTGCGGGGGCCATGAATGCTCTAGCATAGTCATCGTTGAAAGCGTCGTTAATGTTATTCTTTCGAAAAGAAAACGTTAGTTATATGTAAAAAGAGGCGCTTTGAGAGAAAACGTACTGCAATCAGGTGTTGGAACACGGGCTCAAAGTCTTCGAATTTAGCCTGGGCGAATGGATAGAGCTCTTTGGAGCACTAAAGATGTTAATTTTATTTAGATCAGCCAAGCGTGGGAGCTGCTAAAAGGGAACATGATGCGTACTGGGTATTTCCATTTCGTCTCCCACAGTTCCTTAATGCCGTTATGGTGCACCTTTCTTTTGTCGAAATCCTCTCCCAGAATCCAACCCTTCTTAGTCTCCATTTTAAATATCTTTTCAACAAAACAAGATCGTTTGTCTTACTAAGCTCTTGGGCACTTATTACCCTCTCGCTTGAGGGGGTACTAACTGGCGGAGAGTGACTTCACCTTATAAGGGAAGAGTAACACAAATGCTCAAATCAACCTCGTACTATAGGAAATAGAAAAGATTCTCCTCCTATTTATGTACCTACTACTCCCTATTAATCGAATCCTTGCCGCCTTGTTATGCTCCCTTCGCGGGATACTTCGGGCATCAAACTTGCATATGGACCAGACCGAGCCTCAGTTCCACTAGAGAAATAGACCGCTTTCGCGCGATTATCACTTCGGCATCTTATTGTTCCCCTGCAAAACACTACGGGCATTCACTTGCATATAGAGAAGACCGACTTTTTTTCTTAATCGAGGAAATACTCCGTCTCTATGTACCTTAATTAAAGACATAATTGCATAAGCGGCAATTAGGTCATCAACCGGCTTTCGGATTCCTCGGAAAATTTTGTACGAAATACTCCGCAGCAGCATTGTAGGCTCAAAATCTCTTTTTCTGGACTTTTTTTAATCCCGTGTCTTCCGACAGGCTCCCTAAGCGCCTCTTAAACCGTTCTGATTTTAATTCCCGACTTTGGCATCTACTCCCCGAACAGGTGAACTACGTTTAACGGTTCACTTATTTCTGGTCTTCATGTTATTCTCAGTTAATTTCAACTAACTCCGTTGTGAATACCCTTTACGAGTTATCTTCAAAACTTGACGAGGTATAGGACAGTCTTCTAAGCCGTAACTGTCACCTGATTCATCGTCGATATTAGAATCATTGGATCTATGGTCAAAGTTATATGACGTCCCCGCGTGCCTCCGCTCATGTGCCTAGACTGGTAAAAGTTTTCGAGACTTTGGTCCGGTATCTCTTACGCTCGTTTCTCGAAATTTTGTCCATCCCGTTTTCAAGTGCAACGAAAATTTTTCTTCGGTTTCTCTTGACTCTTCTCCAGTCACTGCCGCATAGTCCCCACTGTCTTCGAAGAAGAACTAGTATTATACTGGTTTATCTGGGTTAAAACTAGTCTCAATAGAATGCCGGAGCAGGGGAATATTAGATAACCGGTGACTGCCCAGGTCACAGGGTTACTATTTGCCTCCCCGGCAAGTCTGAGACATCACTTACGGGATGTCTCTTCACGATCACGCGTGAACTCAGCTCTGGTGAGGCTACGGGGTTAATTCCCGGCACGTTATTCCCGGTCCTAAGTTAAGTTCAGTAGACAATTTTGTATAATTAAACGAAGATTATTCATGCCACAGTCTCTGGGTGAGGAAGCACAACTTATTGTCATCCTGACCATTTTCAACCATATGTCGGAGAAAGATGATGGTTGTATTACAAATTTAGATCGTTGTAACCGTTTATTATATTTCTGGTCAGCGAATTCAATGACAGGTAGTTAGCCGTTGTGGTATTGTGGTGCATTTTGCGGGTGTTGATTTACGCCGTGTCTAGATCTCGGAAGGAAAGATTTTTTGAAATCTAAATGAGAGAAAAATAAGTGATGCTTGGAGTACCTTCATATCTGGCACGTATTTGAGGCTGCCATAGCTTTGATTCACTGGGGGTGTGAGAGTGAAGCGCGGCAAGTATAAATGTAGCTCCAATCATGTCAGCGAAGGAAATGAAGTAGATTTATAGTGGTAGGTCTTTGAATACTCGGCTCTCCCGGTATCTTAGAGAAGACTGTAGGGATTTTACTCAGGATAGCGACCTGTGTCTCTATGGGAGCCAGAAAATGCTCGATCAAAGATAATCCAAACACTGTACAAAACATCATGAAAGGCAGTCATATGGACCCATTAAGCCAAATCAGATCATCCAATTATGAACAAGAAGAGAAACTAATGGATATGTCTCGACGAACATTTGACAAAGCCGTGAGTCCAGCATGTTGTGTATCGAAGAAGTATTCATGCTTGTTAGTTGGAATTGCCTAATCAGGTATAGCCTGTATTTTCCCCTCTTTTGTGATATAAGTGTATTTCAGCTCCTTAGATATCAGCTAGGTCTAGAAATGCCACTATATTTCGCCCCCAAAATACAGCTCAACTGACAGGATGTGCGGCATATGTGCCGCAAATCGATTCATATATACGTAAATCTTCAGATCTTGGAAACGTCCTTGGCAATTGCATCGTTGTTCCTTCTGATATCATACTATGCGTAAAAATCATCAGGCCTTCGGAATAGACGGCGCTTGTATGTTTGAATCAGCACGAGGCATTATCTGCGTCAAAATTTGTTATGGGTCTGCGGCGCAATTACAGTATTCAGTGCCGGTGCGCCGTGGTGGTGGAGAGCAAAAGCGACAAATACAGCGGTAGCAGCGAATCTCTGGCAACGAGAAGCACGAAAGTTGTATGAATTGGCCCTGAGCTCGACTGGCGTATCGCGCAGAGGGCCCGAGAAGTGACCGAGGAACGATTTTTAGTATTGCGAATTTGGCAAAGAGTGCAAGATAGGACTTTTAATATTATATTACCCACTTAGGTAGATAGTGTTTTGGTGAATCGCGTCAAATAGCTGGGTTCTCGATCCGTGCTCCATCCTCGACAGTACCGTTCTGAAAACCATGTAAATCGTCAGGTCTTTAACACAGACGGCGCTTGCCTGTTGGAATCAGTACTATCTATGTCTTATTTTGTTGTTGTAATTTCTAGACAACAAATCAGGAGGCATTAGCAGGACCCCGGAGGGCTCCGGAGCCTGCGCTGCGAAAAAATGTTTTGTTTTTAATCACATGATTAAATGTGGTCACTTTTTCAAATTTTACTAAATACTTGGGGATTATTGTTCGTTATTCAGGAAAAGGGAAAGTTGAGGCAATTAAGACTTTGCCGTTACTGAAGATTCAAATATAAACGACAAAAATGTTTGCTAAGTCAGGGTGGCTTGAAATACTTTTCGCCGATAGACGTTAGATTTGCTCATATGCTAGCATTCGCTGAAGAGAATAGAGAAATATTCCTATCTGATGTGAAGCTTGAGAACTTGGATTGTTATACTATCTAATCTAGGGTGGTGGCGGTGGTGGGCCCCGGCGCTGCCGTTCGCGACGAAGGTGCTGCGCATTGAACTGACTGAGGGCTGTTTGATTCATTTCCGAAAGTTGCTATAGCTCTTAGAGGTTCTCCCTTAAATAATCGAAAATCTCATCTCTCTAGTTAACGGATAGCGCCTACCTCATTAAACTAGGCGGAAGCCAAAAACAATACTCAAAATCTATTACGTATATCGAACCCCTATTATACGGAAGTATAAAATTAGACTAATAAGGATCACAATAACAAAGTTTCAAATCCTTACTTGCAAAATTAACGCCGCGGATACCCTACGTCTCATGTAAGCTAATTGGAGTAATAAATAATACATAGCTAGAAGCTTATAACAGTCTCGTTAATACAGCTTTTAAGGTCTTGTACCGAGTTGAAATCTCTGGGTACTATTTCTGGCTCACTGTATTCCCCGAAAACCAAATGTGAAATTCTACTGCTGCTAGTAGGCCCAGGAGGCGTATTTAGTAGTAGCTAGAAGTTAAGTAAGATACTAAGAGTGTAAAAAACTTAGCCCTAGAAGTAATCTCTCCTTTCCTTTGTAGTTTTTCTCTCGAGACACTATCGAACTGTATACCTGTGTATATACTTTATCACAACTAACATATAGGCAAGGTCATCGCTTCGAATAATGCGTTTAACCTCGGGGATACGAATAAATTCTAACAAGGCTAGTTACTAATTAAGCGTCTTATAGACGTATACTTGCGTGGTAGTCTCGTACTCCAGGCTATATAAGTCTCTGGTATATTTAACCTACGCCACTGGCTGGCTGTGCTGCAAGATAGGGAAGCTAGTCCCTATATATAGTGTACCGAATTGCCTTTCTCGTGCGTGCTGCACAGCTACAGCGATGATTTCATTATTAGTAGGAAGTAAAAAGTCGTTAGATATAGTACTAGTACGTAAGATTACCTAAAGAAATATGAAATACAAAAGTGTAGCTGATGTGGATATAGATTGAGAATTGATTCTTCAAGTCAAAAGTACAGATAGTATAAGCGTTAAGATAGAATGATAAGGGAATGGAAGGGGAGTGAACTAAGCCCGGGTACCTGAACAAGTGTAGTGCGGATAGTTAGCTGTATAACACGTGACCTAGTACCTGTGCTAGACTCCCGGATACTATTTCAGGCGCCGATACTATATGTACTACGCGCCGTATATGCGCCGCCCCTGTAATGCCTCGGTAGGCGCTGAGGGGTTTCCTTTTCTTCCGTTTTCGATATTCTAAGCTAACGCATTGCCCCTTTTCTCTTTTCTATGCACCACTTGCCATTGCCGTTAGCTGGCTTGCCGCCCAAAGCAATTTGCCACTGTGTGACTTGGTCGAGACCACAGAGAGCCGCGGCTAAGGAAGTTTAATCGGGCCACTTGTCAGATGTTATCTTTTTACATCAAAACTGAGGTGTCTTGTCATGGGCTAGATTGTAGAACATAAGGCCGATGCGCTGTTGAGAGCCATGTATTTACGTATTTACCGCTGCGTGACTTATGTTGGAGGGACCACACTAGAAGACGTTGCCTGTAATAATGTGATAAACAAAACAAAACGAAAAATAGAAAAAAAAAAAAAAAATTAAAATTTGAAAAAAGGAAAAAGAAAAGGTATCTTCGTGTTTTGAAAATCGATGTTGAAATTGAAATGTAGTTGAGTTGAAGACATGGTCTTTGGATTCGATGTTAAGTTCAAGCAGCTCCATATAATCCATATGTCATCGTGTGATCCGTGCACCCTAAGACCCGAACTTTGAGCCAAAGGTTTAGCACCAGAGTAGAGACCCTCAGCTCAACTCCCCTAACCCAGCAGTGGGCTTCGGTCCACCTCTCTCCTTGGAGACTGCTTCGGCACCGCTACCTCTCCAGGCACTGGTGATCAATCCGACGATGTGATCAACTCCTTTGCCCTTTTTGACTTGTGCAAAGACAGTAGGACCACCTTCTCTCATCTTCCTCGCATCTCGATCCATGACCTCGAGATCCGCACCCACGGCTTCGGCCAAATCCGTTTTGTTCACCACTAACAAATCACTCTGCGTAATGCCTGGTCCACCCTTTCGTGGAATCTTATCTCCGCCACTAACATCAATTACGTAGATGATGTAATCAGCCAGTTCTCGAGAGTAATTGGCTGCTAAGTTGTCACCTCCAGATTCGATGAGTAGGATGTCGGATTGAAACTCGCGATGCAGGTCTTCCAGAGCTGCGAGGTTGGCGGAGATATCTTCACGTACGGCGGCGTGAGGACACCCTCCAGTTTCGATAGCACGAATGCGTGATGCGGGCAAGGCTTTGTGTTTGGTGAGGAATTCAGCGTCCTCGCGCGTGAAGATATCATTGGTCACTGCTGCGATCGAGTATTTTTCTCGTAGAGCATTACAAAGTGCTAGCATCAACGCTGTCTTACCCGAGCCGACAGGACTGTGATTTGGTTTGTCAGTATTATGATAACAATTTGCGTGATTCAATAACAGGAGGAGCTGGGACAGCCATGTCCATTGCATTGGAGATTGCTTCGAGCAGAATGATCTTTTCAGGCTCTCTCACCTCCATGGACCTCCATAAAAAGCATTCTTGCCAATAGTAACAATAGACCTCAAAGAATTTTGTTATTCAAACCCGACAATGCATATATCTATCCCTTCAATCAATCCGTCCAAGAAGACAAGGAATTAAATCATGTCACGTGGACTACCCGCGCCTCAAAATTGTATGAAAAACGCTCTGACCTGAAGGGAATGACATGTACATACCCTCCAATGCCAACAGTAAAGGCTCTTTCTGCCCAGTCTCTGCCCTCAATTATCGGCATCTCACGCCCCATATAGCTGCCGGGTCCATCAAGAATCTCGTGGGTGTGTCCATGATCGGCTGCCGCGGGGTCGTGGGAATGGTTGCCACCATTTTCATGAGAGTGAGAATGAGACATTTTGAGTAAAGGAGTTATATTGCAGGTGGATTAAGGAGAGACGACAGGATCAGACAAAACGGGTACCAGAGTGTAAAGTTGAGGAGGTGAGGTTTGTTGGCAGCCGAGAATCGTTTTAGTCAGATCCCTGTCACTTATCCGCGGATAAGGAATCGCACACGGACTCTCCCACACGATATCCAAGGACTCCATCTTTATTCTTGCTTTATTCCACGTCATCAAAATTTACAAACGAACTTCCTGTGGTTTCTCTCACTCCTTTTTTTGGTTTTTTTTTATAGGAAACCAGAGAGGCAGAGAATGATATATCACGTGACGTTCTAGCAAGCCTTATCAATCTTCTGGCTTAGCGATGTACGCGAAAACGCGATTTGCCCCTTCCTACGTCCTTCAATCACAGATGCAGTGCATGAACGCAATCTTTTCATGATAGCATGGGACGGCAAACAGCAGTTGCAATTCCTCAAGCTGCCAATCATGGAGGGGCGCTCGAGCAATGCTCATTGCGCCACCAACATGCAGGAAGTGTCGTTTCATTGAACCAGGCCGCCGGGAATGCACGACTGCGAGTCCAATCGAGTCAGCAGCATCTTCTGGGGGGCATCGTCCTCCTCCACCGAAGGTACGAAGGAAGGCGGGCTGACTGCGCGTCTCAGTGTTTGAGAAGAGTGCAATTACGAGCTTCAAGAATAGGGGTTCTATGGGACAAGTGAGGAAGGCACATGGGTAACTTGGACGAAGTTATTAGGCCAATTCTCTTCTTTACCCAGTCATGCTACCTCCCGCACGAACTGTAATATTGTGGAGTCTCGGGTAGATCCCGCGATCGACTATGCGGCGTCTATGGAAGCTGTCACAGTTTCTACCCAGCAAGCGAGCAAGCCATGGGCGCTTTGCATTATTTTCAATCGCTGAAGAAGTCTCAGCCCCTGTGGCAATTCCCTGTCGGCTTTCTAACAGACAGAGCGTAGTTGCCTACTTGGGTTGTATTCGTTTCCATAATCAGGGGAGTGCAACAAGGGTCGTGTTGGTCACGCTCGAGGTGTGGTGCAGCGACTTGTTGGTTGACCCCACCTTCCCATACCTTGCGCCAACAGCCACTAATTTTGCACTATTTTTGATTTGGTATTCAACTGTTTTTCTCTCTTTGCCCCTCACCGTCCAACCTACGATGCAAACATCGACAAGTCAATCATTCTGCAAGCCTACCGCAAGCCAACAAACTACCATGAGCGGCAACTCAGATGCTACGAGCAGTCAACCGAAAGATAAGAAGGATTCCAAAGAGAACGATGACTCTAATGCCGAACTTCCGTATCCCAAGCTTCAGAAGACGGATAGCTTGGCCATCAAAAACAAGTTATCGCCGGAATTCAATAACGTCAAAGATGAGGCAGAACTCGGGAAAATGATGGGAGACAATGGAGAGAAACTTCTTGTTCTGGTAGATGATATTCGCAAGATCGACAAGCTCCGTGACATCGAGCTGGATATTCCCCAGGTATTCTTGATGCCTACAAAGCTTTGACTGCCGACTAACTCAATTTTGGAAGATTGTAGTTGTCGGCGACACGAGCACTGGCAAGTCTTCAGTACTTCAAGCGCTCACCCGACTTCCCTTTCCGGTCGCCAGCGGCCTTTGTACTCGGTTTGTTACAGAGACCACGATCCGCCGATGCGCCCCTTCCGAAAGACCTGGCTACAAGATCGAAATGAAAGTGGAGGGGCCCGGTATATCTCAGGGTGCGCCGTTTGTACCCAAAATGTTTGACTCCGATCAATGGGCCGCGGTGTACCAGAAATTGAAGCAGGACATTGCTGACGCCTTCGACATGATGAGTCCGGACAATTTGCTTCCATCTGGTGTTTCTAGGAAAGATATGCAGTCAAAGCAGGGCATCGGATCGGCTGCGCCACGACCGAATCCGGTTCCTCAACTGCTGAAGCACAGATTAGAGATCAGTGTGCGCAAACCTGACCAAGCTCACTTTAGTATTGTCGACATCCCAGGTCTCGTCAGCAGTAAGTCTTCGCCACGGTTTAGGGCTTCATAACCACTCGTTAAGGAAGCTGCTGAAATATCCGAAAACATCGAGCTTATTTGAGCACAGGTGGAGCGGAAAGAGATATCCAACTCTCAGAAGAATTGGCCCGTCGATATATCAAGAACAAAGAGGCGATAATTCTGTATGCTCTATCCTTCTCATCCTGGTGTAGCCCCTACTTATGTGTCTTGCAATCCAGAGCAATCACCCCAGCGGACAATGTCCTTGTGAACCAAAAGTGGCTCAACTTGGTGACAGAGGGCGGTGCACTCGATCGAACAATTGGAGTCATCACGAGGTGTGATAGAATTGAGAACACCACCGAAGGAAAGGTTAAGTTGCACTTCGCTGAACCTCGCTTGCCTCAGCTCTGATCTGGTCCCTGTTGCAGATTTTCGATCTTCTACGCAACAACGTGGTATCTGAGTATCATCTGAACCTTGGGTGGTTTGCCGTCAGAAATCGCAGCCCCGAAGAAGTCCTAGACGAGGAATCGTTTGACGAGCGAGACAAGAAGGAAAAGGATCTGTTCGCAAGTGGAAAGTGGAAGGAAACTTTGTCAACTTCCTCTACCTTGGATTCCATCAAACCCGGGGTTCTAGGGACTTCCTGTCTAAAACATGCACTCCAGAAACATCTTCACAAACGGGTGAAGGAGAACTTTCCAGTCCTGAAACGCAAGATGAGGGACCTCGAAAATAAGTATGATGCTCAGATCCGAAGTATGGGCGAACCACGGGACAATCCACGAGATCAACGAGTCTACTTGTCAGACATCCAAACTATGTACGAGGCAGAAGTCGAACGTTCATTGAGTGGTGACTATCGCCATGAAGATTTAAACCACGAGTCCCGCCTCCGGTATCACGTCAAGAAATTTAACGACCAGTTCGAATTTGATATTCAGAGAAAGGCCATCAAGTATCACTGGCAGGTGAATGATGAGGATGACGAGGAAGACGGAATTGGAATCTTGCACTGGATTAACAACACATGGGATGCCCATCGCGGCTCGGAACCTCGTCACGATGCGCCTCGAAATCTCAAAAGGGAGCTCGTCAAGCAGCAAACCGAGTCATGGGAAGATAGAACGAGATTTTATATCGAGCAGGTCGAAGACGCCATTAAAGCGTGCAACGACTATCTATTCCAGTTCGCATGCACGGATGGCCAATTGCGCGAAAAGATCCGCGAAAAACTAGAGGCACGCGAAAGGACAGCATATAAGGTTGCCAACGCTGAGCTCCAGAATATCCTTTGGGACCGCAACTACATTGACAGCTGGAACCCTCAACTCGACATATTTATCACGGAGCTCCAGCGCCCCCGCATACAAAGGCAAGTGTATCAACAGCAACAGCTACAAAAGAAGAAGGAAGGAAGCCAAGAAACCTCCCTTGAAGCGCCGTTTGAGGAGGTGTCAATTCGCGAGCAGTTTTATTCAGATAACAAGAAGGTCTTCGAAGTCCATGACTGGCTCTATGCATACTGGAAAGTGAGTTACCCGAGATTTGTGGATAATGTCATCATTCAAGTCGTTGAGAGGCACCTGTTGGGCTCGAATGGACCCTTGCGGTTGTTCAACCGAAAATGGATTATGCAATTGGACGATGATGAACTCAGGGAGCTTGTTGGCGAGAACGAGGAGACGAGGGATACGCGAAAAGAACTGAAGCAGAGGTTAGAAGGGTTGAAGGATGCGCTCAGGAAAACGGACAATGCTCTCTGCTAAATCGGTATGCAAAAGGATGATGAGTAGAATCTTGAATGCTTTCTAACAACAGAAATTTGAGATGACAGTTGGGGAGGTTATAGTGATTGGGCTCAGTGTGCTTTGTCTCTCAAGCCTGTGTATACCGATAATACTTGTGTTCACGTCGAGGGTTCAATAATAGTAATCATACCAACTTGAAAAAAATGTGAGAAGTGCTATCACTCTGGGCTGCTTGATCGTTGAGTACCACAGGTGGAAAACGGAGATACTGTGCTTCCACAAGCCAGCAATTAACTTCAACTTTGGATTCAGCCAATAGTAGTATAGCCTACACGAGCTTATAAAAACGAGAATGGAGGGTAATTCCCTAGATAGATTCTCTTATTCACGTGATCTTACGCGTGACTGCCCGGCTTGGCCCGAGACGACTTTTACGCCACGTCGCGATTTCAGGTCTTCGCTCTGATATTTCATCAGAGGGTTCTATCATTTGCATGAAGCAGGTCATCATTTCTTCCAATCGCGAGTTCTCCAGCCTCACCAACCTGCTCTCCAGCCCAAGGTGGCTTCAAGAGGATGTTGTCATTGCTCAATTGACTCCCAGATCAAACGCGAAAACGATACGACTTGTAATTTACAATTATCCTAGCTGGTAGAGATCCCGAGTAGGTAAGCGGGTCGTGATCTATGAAGGGGGACGCACAGGTTCACTAATGGTCAAGGGGTTGGTCCAGGGGGAGGTCGACGTCAATAGAAGCGCCAATCACAGCCCGAGAAATCGGTTCGAGTTGGTTCGAGTTTACTACGTATAGAAGAGTAGGAATCCGTCACGAAAAACTGTCCGACAAGCCCGAATGAATTATCCGCGTATCACGCACGCTCCGATCCGCATTACGGAGGGTCGGAGGGTCGCACCATCGCACGGTCACCAGCCTCATTGACAGCGGTGAAAGCTCACCCCGAGGCAGCCCAGAGAAGTGAGAATGATCAGCAAACTCTGTTGATTCAAGAGTATGTAGATTAGAATGATAAAAATCCAAGAGAGAGGAAGCAGAGAGAAAGAGACCAAAGCAGCCCGAGGCCCACAGCGGATGGCGCTTGCAGCTCATTCACGTCACGTGCACGTGGCGCAGCAGTCTATTGTTTCAAAGCTGCTCATTCGTTAGGTTTGCTCAATACGTAGTACAGCGGGTGGTGAGCACCCTCCGTGACAATGGACAATGGAAGGCGTTGGGGGTGTAATCAAATCAAGGGAAGTTGTGCATGCCTGCAAACAAGCACATTTAATATATATTTCTTCATTACTTGTCCACATCACACAACTCGCCCTCACCTCTGCCTGTGCTGCGCTTCATCCATACACACACACACACACACACACACATACCGACTACTACTTGCGACAAACGCCAGGCAACACCTCCTACAGTAATCACTACCTTCTTGGCGACGCTTATCAGGATCTGATCCACGCCGCTACGCTCGTTTACAACCATGTTCACAAAGAAAGAGAAAGAGCCGCAACATGAGAACGAGCAAAATGAGGAGCCCACTGACTCCACCGACTTCGTCTACCCTTCGGGTCTCAGGCTCGCGCTCATCCTGATCTCCATGTACATTGGCATGTTCCTAGTGGCCCTGGTACGTGAGCAAGGAGCAGCATGTCCATGTACAGCACGTACAAGCTGACCAGCTTCTTTCGCAGGATAAACTTATCATCGCAACCGCCATACCCGCCATCACCAACGAATTCAACGCGGCAAACGATATTGGCTGGTATGGCACAGCCTACCTGCTCACCAACTGCGCCTTCTTGTTGGTATTTGGAAAACTATACACCTTCTTGAACGTCAAGGCCACCTTCCTGACAGCCGTCCTATTGTTCGAGATCGGCTCGGCCATCTGCGGCGCGGCACCCAACTCAATCGCTTTCATCATTGGCAGGGCCATTGCCGGCCTGGGAGCCGGAGGCGTCCAGTCTGGCGTCGTATGTTTTCCCTTCTCTTCATTAAACACTATTGCACGACCACCCTTCTTTCTCTGCGCTGCTTGGTCTTTCTCATCCAACTTGCTCATACCATAGTGCATTAGGTCACCATCATTGTCTACGCTGTTCCGCTGGGGAAACGGCCCTTATATCAGGGTCTCTTTGGTGCCGTATATGGGATCTCGTCGGTGCTCGGCCCGCTGGTCGGTGGCGCCTTCACCACGAACGTCACCTGGCGATGGTGCTTCTACATCAACCTTCCCTTGGGGGGCGTGGTCCTGGTGTTCGTCTTCTTCTTGCTCCGTATCCCCGACCGTTCCAACACCACGGATACTCTAAAACGCAAACTGCAGCAGCTCAATGCTGAGGGCCAAATCGCTCTCCTTCCCGCAGTAATCTGCTTGTGCCTGGCTCTACAATGGGGCGGTTTCACGTACAGTGTAAGTGCCAAGCCTGGGGTTCCTTCCACGGCGCCTTCTCTGCTGCCTTGGACCGGCGGAGCTGACCGCATTTAGTGGAGCGACGGGCGTATCATCGCGTTACTTGTACTCGCTTTCGTCCTATTGATCGCCTTTGTCTTGATCCAAGTCTGGAAACCAGAGCGAGCCACTGTGCCACCGCGCATTTTCATCCAGCGCAGCATCTACAGCGGCTTCTTCGTGAGCTGTTGCCTTGGCGCGCACCAGACGCTGTTGCGTAAGTCTGCCCCACTTAGATGTAAATGTTATCGTGTGCTGATGCCAGAACCCCAGTCTATTACCTTCCCATCTGGTTCCAGGCCATTAAGGCAGACTCAGCCGTTGCGAACGGCATCCACCTCCTGCCCCAGGTGCTCGCCCTCGTTGTTGCGTCCATTCTCACCGGCGTGTTAACGACCCGCGTCGGCTATTACACGCCCTTCTTGATCTTCGGCATCTGCGTCACAACGGTCGGCGCCGGTTTGCTCACCACCCTTCAAGTCAACACGACGGTGGGCCAATGGATCGGTTACCAGATCTTGTATGGTTGGGGCTTCGGCAGTTGCGTTCAGGCACCCAACATGGCTGCGCAGACAGTGCTACCACGCGACGAAGTGTCTATCGGCGCTTCGCTCATGCTTTTCGCTCAGACGCTCTTCGGGGCCATCTTCGTCTCGATCGGGCAGAACGTCCTTGACGGCCAACTGGCCACACGCCTCGCCGGCATCCCAGGCATCACCTCCCAGCAAATTGAGAACGCTGGCGCCACCGACCTCTTGAAAATCATTCCAACTCGGTACTACACCGTAGCGTTAGAGGCCTACAATGACTCGCTGCGCGTATGCTTCCAAGTCGCCCTTATCGTGGCTTGCCTCTGCATTCTTGGCGGGCTTGGCATGGAGTGGCGTAGCGTGAAGAAGGAGAAGGAGAATCCTCCGCTCAAGGCTCCTGAAGTCGAGCAAAATATTAAGGAGGGTAGGACCTGGAGTGATTCGGCCGGCAAGGAAGCGAAGGAAGCGAACGATGCCCAATAGATTAATCGGACTAGGGCTGTGTTACCCTCCCTCTCAATCCAACACACATCTTCTTGCTCTTCTTTTCAAGCCATAACAGGCTGCGGCCGACAAGGAGAGGGATAAAGTATGAGGACGCAGTCGCGGGAGTGAATGTCAGGTCTTGAAGAAGGCGTTTCCTGGGCAATCACACTTGCGGCAAAGGAACGGCCCGATGTGGAGGAGAAACTGGTGTCTGCCTTTTTGCTTCCCTTACTGTAGAATAGAGAATAGGACTGGATAGAACTGTACGATAGATGCCATACAAACACCCACCCCACTCAAGCATGCCCTGTACACAAAATCCTTCATTGCGTCTTGCGGTATAGACAAGACGGGATTTGCATCAGATTGCATGTAATGGGAATTGTGATAATATAGCAGAGAGCACGAGTTGAAGTTGGGTCAAGACTGAATTCTGTCATCTCTCCATGCCATCTGGCACCCTTTCCTAATGTTCTCGATTAGAGTCCGCTAGTGCCACGCCGGGAGTGGGAGTTGCTAACTGTTATTACCTCCTTCATCGCCTTTCTGATAACTGTTCTGGTTCTGGGTTGCTGAGCCTCGGGCTTCCTGTGTCTCTTTTGACAAAGTCACGATAACGGCTGAGAGGGTCAGTCGTTTCACTTACGACACGGGCAGTAATTGTAAAGCTCCACTCCCCACCATCCCACTTGCGGTTGATAGTCTTCCAAATTGCAGATGCAATAACTCAGTCAACAACCGATGTCGGCGTCGCAGATATTTCGGCGTTAGACAGTGTCGGCTAATGAATAATTCTCTAATCACGCAAAATATGGCACAGCGGTCGCTTTCAGGAGTGCCCATGCTTCATCAAACGCCTGGGCCACCTCCGGTGAAAGGACCCTTCTCCGTATTCGCCAAGTTCTCCTCCAGCTGCGCAACTCTATTCGCCCCAATGATGACTGCGTCGCCATATTCACTCTTCAACAAGCTATGGTGACTTGACCACCGAACCGCCACCTCAGGGGTCGTCATCCCATGCTTCTTAACCACCGGCCTGATCACATCCAGCGCGGCAAAGGACGGCTCGTTCCAGTACTGCTTGCGGTAGTAACCTTCGGCCTTTGGGTCAAACCGTGAAGCGGAGAAGCTAACAACTGAAATGCTGATTCGCTAAGCGATCCTCCCGAACCCAGCCGAACGCACAGTACAATCATCCCGAGCCCGCCATACAAAGTACATGTACCCTCCCGATTATCCCGAATGCGGTTGCCTCCCGAACGCACTGCAATAGCCATCCGAGAGCACTAGCCACCCGAGCTTACCACCGGTAGCCTCCAAAGGTTATATGTGGCTCTGCTCAGCCACGAAGTCGTCAAACATGCTTCCGAATGCCGCCACGTCATTATCAACCGCAAAAAAAGAGGGATCCAAAGCCATGTTCTGCGTATAGTCGAAACTGCCGAAATAGCTTTGTGCGGCTACTCCTGGCATCTGATCAAAGAATCCTATCGCGTGACTAATATTAGTATACTGGTCGAGCACTAATGCAAGTTCTACTCACCATCTGAAGCTGTCAAAATAGGTGCGCTTGATTTGTCCAAATCTTGCTGCAGCACGGTCGTGATGGCTTTTGCTGCTCTTCGTGCCTCTATGGACCGGTCGACATTCTTCTCCCACAGACTTTTTGCAAGGTTCAAAGCTTCTATGATATCATCTCGCCTATGCAAAGCGCAAGAATTCGTCGTACCAACGTGTCCCTCATTGAATCTACTCAAAGCAAAACACAACATCATCGTAGCTTGCAGAAATTCATGGTTAAGCGACGAGGCCACCTTCCAGCGAATGCCGAACATAAGACCTCCAGGCTGAGTCTCTTCGTTCATTCTTCGCTGATGTTCTAGAATTGCTAGGGCAGCTTTGATGCATAGCTCATTGGAATTCGTGCTTTCTTCTCCAACGGAGCCTTTCACGAAGCTCCGTCGATGGAGGAGATAAACAGCCTTGTGTATAAGAATGTCCAAGAACATCCGGTTCAGTATCGTAACAGGGTTGTCTGCAATTGATGTCTCGAGCGACCTATACTTTAACCATGCAGGTATGGCATCGATAGCCCTTTCAAGTTTGGAACCTAGTGCAGCACTGGTGGCGGATGACGGCGGCCCCGCTTCAGTGGCGTCATATATCTCCGCTGCTACTTTGATGATGGCATTCCTCTGGATGATGTACAGGAGCGGAGTAGATTCTGTCAATGGCCGCTCGGGTGGGATTTCATCATGCTCGAAGCTAATGTCATGGTCGAGCAAGTGCGCAGGCGGACGTGTATCACATTGGGAGTCCTTTATGATACGTGGCAATCCAACTTGTGTGCTCGTAAAGAAATCCATATGGTATAGGGCGATCCAGAGCCGTCGCCGAAGTTCTGCCTGCAATGGTCGAATATCTGGCCAGTGACAGGGATCGCGGTGCAGACCCATGCGCAACGCGATCCGGATAACGACGCCAATCAGGATCCAGTTGCCAATGGATGCATCGACGTTCAAGTTCTGGTCAACAGCAAAGTGTAAGGTCAGCGTTTCTACGGTGTATCTGCTCGGCCGGAGATAATCCCCAGCGATCAAGCAGTGGATGGTGAGAGTTCGATAGGTCTCAAGCATGTCCTGTGATTCTACGGCGGGCAAGCCAAGAGATCCGATATCTTGCTGCTGGAGGAATGCGGACATGCTCATGACACTGAACAAGAGTCCTACCCACATAATGGGGGTGGCTGAAGGGTTGCCCCAAAAGTCTGCGTACTACACACAGAATGAGCAAGTAAAACTAAGAGCGACGGCACGGAATCCTGACCTCTGCGAGGAACGTGTTCCGGTGTAAAATGACTAATGGCTCGCAGTGCCGCGTTAGCGAATGACGAAACGCGATCGAGGATTCAAGTAGTAATCTCAAGACTTACAAGGGGCCATGTCGAAAGCATTGAAGAACTGGGAGACATGTCTATCAACTACCTTGCGTGGAGGCATCATGGCCAGAATCTGCTCCCTCGGAAGACAGGGTGCACTGTTGA
Organism: Gamarada debralockiae; assembly: GCA_002803225.1. Classification (NCBI taxonomy): domain Eukaryota; kingdom Fungi; phylum Ascomycota; class Leotiomycetes; order Helotiales; family Hyphodiscaceae; genus Gamarada; species Gamarada debralockiae. The sequence goes on from NXFV01001946.1 coordinate 58,288, forward strand.
GGAGAGAGATCCTCGTGATTGGTGATCCCTGCATCAAGCCACCATCAAATGAACTCGATTCGAAACTTGTGGTGCTGTTTGAGTACTCCTCGGACAGCTCATCTTTGAGGCGTCGGATCTGGAAAAATCGTCATTAGGTCACTCAATATAGACTTCTCGTAAAGACGACTCACGTCCTCTAAGATCGTGACCCAATGGGAACTGCCAGTATAGACGGCATGGTTATCAGTGAGACTTAATTTGCCCATGTCATCTATTACATGGCCATCGGGAGGAGCAAGCGGTGGTCCAGGGTCGTTGCGAACCTCGCTTGGTGTTGCAATATCGGCCGACGGCTGGCGTGAGCTCTGTACAATGTCTCTTATATCGGTAACGATGTTTTCAAGGCGAGCGATTCTCTGACGAGCCTGTTGGTTTCTGGCATGAGGTCTGTAGTCGATGGCATCTTTTCGCTCTTGCTCTGAACAGCTGTAGGTGCATCCTGCAGGCTTGCCGCGTCGTGCACAAGCGCCACACGGAGACTGTCTGTTGCAACGAAGTCTGCAGGAGTTTCAACACGCTCCATCCCATCACGAAAAGGGACCGACTCACTTGCGTCCTCTGCAAAAGGCGCAGCTCAGAATGGGCTTATCACGTCTCCTATTGTGGGATGCTGATTGCGCCATCATTTGGGGGCTCTTCCGTTCGGGATGGAGGCTAGCTGAAGTGTTCAGAGTTCTCCAGCATTAGAGGCACGCTGTGTGGAGCCGGCGATTTTAGCGGACAAAGGTGGGTTGTGTTGGAACTTAAGGGTCCAACCAATCATAAGCTAGTAGCAACACTGGTAATATAGGATCACACAGTAACGCAATATAGCAGTTATTGGGTGCGGATGGGGGATCAGGTCGAATTGCATTCAGTAGCCCTCCAGGGATAGGCTGTACAGGCTACCTATAGGCTCTACAGGCGATACGTGTCCAGTTCGGCCATTGCAGCCTCAGGCTCCAAGGCCCCTGGAACTAGCCACTTAGAACTTGTGTAGTCGGATCGCACGAAGCCGCTTTCTACATAGCATGCTTTGTCGACCAGTCTTGTGGATCGCGCATCTTATAGAGGGATCACAACTTATCACGTGGCAGTCAGTTTGCAAGCAGTCTCCAGCTACACGTGCTGTAATCGCTCTCCCATCACACCAGATAGTTGCGATGGTTTATTTCCTTCTACACTAAGAATACCGCATTAATTGCTCTATAAGACATTATCACCAGAAATGGTCTACAAGTTATAAGCAACGGCCTAAAAACGATCAAATGTAACTTTTCCATGTATAAGGTCGCGGGGACTCCCCAAAATAATTCCTGCATATAAGGGCCTATCCCTTGTATAAGCAACGGTCCAAATTCATTAAAAAGTAAGAATTTTACTTAGTAGAACGTATCCTATAAAGCAATTACTACGGTAATGTTTTAATGCACAAGGCCTCCAATCTCTCATCCCCTTTGCAGAGGTTATCATTCTTAAGTGCTCTTTAATCTCAGCATTGCAAGCATGGGTGACACCAGTGCGGAAATTCTGGCTGGACGCACCAGTAAGCATCCCTATTATCTATGAATCTATAGCTAAATTGATCTCAATATTCTATGACAGATGTGTAAAATCCTATTCCTCTTTCGGTGGTGACCATCACCTCATCAATTGAAGGGCTTCAGACGGAGGAACAAAGCCATGTACTAGACATTATCGCCCAGCTTCGCAAGTGTGCCTTGATAGCGTTCTTCAACTTCCTTAAATCATTGTCTGCGGAGATCAATCTGCTAGAAAGAGTTACGTGCTAGAGGCGCTCACCGAAATCACGTTTCCCAGGAGCGACAATCTCTGCACGAGATATGCCACGGAAATTATCTTAAGACGGGCTGTCACGGACTCACTTACTATCAAGGTCATTCAGACAATGACCTTTCCGCTGCGGAGAAAGAATCCAATAATTCTTTCAAAGTGGTTATTACGAATTTCGATGATCTTCCGGAAATTATGGCGAACGCTATGTCAGAGATGGGTATTGAAAGCGATCGCCCATCTGGGTACATCTGTTGTTTGGAACTGCCTAATCTGGTATAGCCTGTATTCCCCTCTTTTGTGGTATAAGAGAGCTCTTCCCTCCTTGTATTCAGCTCCTTAGATATCCAGCTAGCTCTAAATTTGCCAATATATTTCGCCCCCCACTCAGCTCAACTGACACCATCTTTCGAGCCTTTGCGAAAGACGTCCTCAGAATCGAAATTGAAGTGCTGACTAGACCTCAACTTACGCTAGTTGACCTTCCTGGGCTTATCCAAACAGACACAAGGAGTATGACAAAAGCCGATATACAGCTCGTGGCCGAGATTATGGACGGATATATTAGTTAATCTCGTACAGTCTGCCTGACTGTGATAGCTGCCACAAACGATTATGCTAATCAAGACATCTTGACCAGGGTTAGAAACGTCGACCTTTATGGAGAACGCACGCTCGGGATCATCACGAAGCCTGACAGACTAATTCCAGGCTCTGGAATGAAACAGGCCTACTTCGACCTAACAAGAAATGAGAATGTCCGTTTCACTCTAGGTTGGCATGTGCTCAAGAACCGGGCTTCGGGAGGGGCTCTAACTCTTTCATGGAACGCAATGCATGAAAGGCCCCGTTTTTCAGGAAGTCTCTCTTTAATGACTTACCTAAATAAGATGTTGGTATTGATTCATTAAGAGACCGCCTTAGCAAGCTGCTCTTCCACCACGTTCAACAGGAACTGCCAAAGCTGCAGGAATAACTGCAGGAAGTATTGACTGAAACCAAGACCCAGCTGAAGATTTTGGGGACTTTCCAATCGACACTGCAAGAATGCAAATACCTTACTCAGCTTAGCCTTGACTCCTACAAGGTATGCAAGGTGGCTGCTAGTGGCCATTATGAAGGCGACTACTTCACCAGTGATGCCGATAAGGTTTTTTTCAGTCAAATCGCCGGCAACCCGCCGCAGATTGCATGCTGTCATTCAGTTTATAAATAACGAGTTCTCCGAAAATTTTCGAAAGACGGGCCACAAATATCACATCAACATGCCAGCGGACTTTCAGGGCGCTGTTCCTAATGCCGCATCTGTGGACAAGGTCGCAGACGTCTGCGCCCAGTTTCTCAAGGATCTCCATAAAAAGTGTCTCAAGGATATCCGCCCTCGGCTTTGGTCTTCTGTCTTGCAACGCTCTGTAAGAACTCGGTACGAGGCTGCTCCTCATAAGGTGGAGCTTTTTCAAGAGGACCTTAAGAGTTATCCAGTCAACTATAACCATTACTATATTGACAATATCACAAAAACAAAGATAAGGAGACATGAGACGTGTCTCTCTTCATTTATAGACAGAGCTACGCTATATAAGCCTATCCCCGGCTGTAACTCGCAGTCGCACACGTCTGTAAGCACTGATATACCGCTATCATCAATAAGCTTTTTCGAAGCACCGATCTCAACTTGGATAAGCACAGCTGCGAAGACGCATTAGACTCTTTGTTCTCTATCTCCAAGGTCTGTCCCCAAAACACCCCTTCGGTGTGGTCAAAGCTAATAGCTCCGCATCAGATTGCGCAGAAGACTTTTGTCGCCAACATCACGACTCAAGTGATCGAGCGCCACATTGTTAGGGTAATCGAGAGGATCTTTTCGCCAGTTTTGGCCAATAGTCTTACTGACTCCGAGGCTGAGGCTATTGCGATGGAGCCTGCGGCTGCGAAAAGGCAGCGGAAATTTTTGGAGGAACGCATTGCGAAGTTGGGAGATGGGCATGGGATCTTGAAAGAAGCTATGAGAAGTAGTTAAGAAGGAGTGGTAGGGTTTGTATAGTGGTTGGGGCACTGACAAGACAGATGTCACCATCCTCCGTTTTCTGACTTGCGGGATAATTTTGTCAGCTGCAGCCATTGGCTGACATATCTGCCTAGATAGCTGCATCTATCTCTGCGTTATATCATGGGCTGTCAAAGTGACTCACAGGAACCTCGTGATGCTCATGTTTTGCTCAAACTCAAATTTCAAAATACATCAGATCCACATAATTGGAGCGATTGATGGATGACTTCAATTGTACGCTGCCAGTTTAGCCCCATATCCACGCTGAGGAACGAGATATTTCTTCTCTGGCAATATTCTCTACGTATACAGATGATTCAGGCCACTAAGTCAAGCCCGTGATGGTCCGATCAAGATTGGCATTTTCTCGTCTAAGTTTATATTCGGGACGAACTGAATGAGGCGTGAAAACGACAATTCTTTCTGGCACCTGTTCCTCCGTCTAATGCATTCTTCTTGCAATATGGTCATGTGATGGACGAAAAGGGTAGGAGAATGTGGTTGGATTATTAAGGTTGTGAAGATACTGGAGATACTGATGAACAAACCAAGTACAGTAGTCTGTGCTTATAGACAGGAATCCTCCCTATGACTCATAGAACACGTCACACCGGTCAAGTGAACCTATGACACATGTGACACCATGTGACTCAGCAGGCAACACAGACAACCAGGGGTACTGACTATCTGCACAGATTCTCATTCCAACAATTCTAACTTGATCTACTGTAAAAAAGAGCCCATTCGACTTTTGAAGCAAGGAATTAATAGCCAACAAAGAGAAAGGAGGCAACGTCCACACCTGTGGAGATGGCCAACAAAATCTAGTCTACACTGCACGTCTTATTACCTTCTGGTATCCCCCTTTATGCTCATCCCTTTAGGCTGCCCCCATTATAATGCCCCTATGCTCCTGTAAGACTAACCACCTGCAGCAAGCTCCAGGTGCAGCTTCTCTCTCCTCATTAACATCCCACTGACCAAGCTGACCGCTCCCGCCGCAATGATTAGAATCCACATGTTGCTCACAGTCTTCACAATACTATCCAAGGCTAGCTGCCTCACTGTTTCACCACCAGCTTGTAGAACGGCTGATTGTGCTCCTCCTAGTGCTGATCTAAGTTCGGCCTCCGTGAAGTTGTATGGCGCCAATGCACTCCTCAGGTTGATGTATCCAACGTTTTGGAAGATGGAACCGGCGATCCCAAGAGCGATTGCAATACTTCCGCTCTGTGCGACATTCACTAGACGATCTTGGGTCAGTATTACATTATCCAAATAAGACAAGAACTGTGAATAGAATAGATATGCCATGTGATATATTCTCGCTCTCAAAATATGATTTCGAAGCAAAAATACGTCATAGGCCTGACTTTGTCACAGTTGGGAATGGGGAGATCATACTAAATCCGAGAGCACCCTGAATCTCGCTGGGTTTGACCTTAGCAACAGCTATCGAATACCCTGTCTGCATTGTAAGACCCGAGCCAATAGCTATAAGTACCTCATAACCATAGATAGCTTTTGTCGAAGTATTGGCATCAACGGTATGCATAAGGGATCCGCCCACGATTAAAAGCACACCGGTACAGATATAGAATGGCATATATCGTCCAGAGATCGGAAGAATGGCCCCACTGACCATGATAGAGAAAACGTTCAACGTGATGAAAGGAAGTAGTCGCACTGCAGCTCGGATCGCCGAATCACCTCTTGTTAATTGGAAGTAGAGGGGAATATAATATACGGCGATGGAGATGCCTGTCCCGGCAGCAGCAGTAGTGAAGTATAAGAGCAGCATCGTCCGGCTTTTAAGGAATTGAACGGGGAAGAGGCGCCGTTCCGGTGTTGTGAAAATGCTAAACGCTTGCTGAATTGCAAAGCAAATAAGAGCGACCCCAAAGACGACCCATAGGGTGATTGTTCCAGCAGAGTTCCAGGTCCACGTAGCTCCAGCAAAGGTAAGAACGACCAAGAATACAGTAAAAACCACAGTATTTAAGCAAGCGCCAACCCAATCGATCTGCGCCAACTTTTTAGGAACCGAGACATCTGGCTGGGGATTGTACTTCGGGAAAAGGAAAATGTAGACCGGAGAGAGTGCTGCTGCAAGAGGAAGGTTGATGTAGAATGCCCATCGCCAGGTTGGGCTGCTCACAGCAAAACCACCACCAATAAGCGGGCCCAGAATGCAGCCAGCACCCCAGCACAATCCGATGAGTCCGTTGTAAATAGGCCGCTCTTTTAGACTTGTGAAGATTGATATGTAGGTCAAGGCACTGTAGATAGTTAGACGTGGCAGTGTGGCTGGGCAGGAAAACTTTACCCAAGGTACATTCCAGCACCGCCCACACCTGCAATTATTCGACCAACTATTAGAGCATTCATATTTGGGGCAGCGCCACAGAGAGCGCTACCGGCCTCAAAGACGAGGAGACTGCCGATGAGGAGGTATTTTATCTCGAAAAGCCCGTAACATGACCCAACAACCAGGATCACTGCAACAGATCCCATCGAGAATCCAATGCCAACCCATGCCAATTTTGCTATTTCGCCAAGGGATGCGATAATGGGAGCTTGGATATCTGCGGAAATAGTTGTGTCCAGGCCTGCGAGACACTGTCAGCTGGCCTGTTCAGTTGATATCTATTGGGACATACCATAAAGGAGAGCAGCCAGATAGAGGCCAACGCAAACAAGAAACCATCGTCCATTGCTGATAGGCCTTTGATATTCGGTTGGAGGGGAATTAGGAGCATCGATCTCTCTCTTCTCAATATCTAATGTAAGGTTCATTGATGAACTAACGGCCGATGGAGCATCTCCTGCTTGTTGTGGAGTGTCGGCCATTGTTAAACACCAGTGAAGTTCGAAATATGTAAATGAGACTGAAGTTCCGGCACAAGGAGGGGGAAAGTCTTATATCTGCTACACCATAGCAAGACTAATTGTTTGAAGAAGGGAGAAGTAACTGACAATGATTTGAAATCCATCTTGTGGCATGTAATGCGTAACACAGCTTCTCCTTGCGAAGATTATACAAGCAAATTCGCATTGTCTGGTTTTGCCCACCGTTCCTCCGTCCCTTCACTTATATCGGGCAGATTAATAATCAAGTAAAAGTGTGTTGAACTTAAAACTTCTTCGGACGAACTCCGGTGTCAACGTTTAACCGTATATTTCATAGTCTTCCATTTTGCAAGAGAAATGACATTCCTCCTTAACCCGGTACTGATATTACTAAAGCTTAGCTTCATCGGACCGAGCTTTAGCCGCGCGGGACAATATCATGTCCGACAAGTATTCTTGTCCGTTTACTGATATACAGAGCACGTGATATTTGCCGCTGAGTTTTCAAGGTTTCAGGGCCGGCTATAGACCCTGCAGCCCTGAAAAGTGCATTGCGCAGGCCCATAGTAGGCGCTATACCCCTGAAAAATGCGCTGCATTACTACGCAGAGCTTATAAGCTCTGAGCCGCTAAGTTAAGCTTTGTGAGCCTAGAGTACGCTGTAAATTAGTGATTCAGTCACTAAATCCCGTGACTTTACAGAGCTTACAGAGTATAAGTACGGGGTAAAAAATATTACATGTTCCGTATTTTAGTATACTTCTAGTAATACGTGATATTACGGCTGTATACTACTGCTAGTAGTGATATTATGGATTATATCACCACGCTCAGTACCGTACCGACTATATATACGTATTACGTACGGCCTATATACGGAAAGACGGGCAATACCATTGAGAACCTGCCATCTCGACCTCTTCTGCGGCAAGCGCTTGACTTGCGGGCCTAGAAACACATCTCGCGATACCCCGGACTTCATAGTCGCCTTCTTTGAGGAAAGTGTAACGGTGGGGTCAGACCTGGTGTTAGTCGATCACAGTTGTTGAGGGCTGGGTAAGGCAGGGTCGCTGTCACTGAGTCAAGCGGGATGTCTCAACGTTGGTTACCAAGTACTGTATGCAATGAGATACTATATTTGAGTTAAGCACGAAGCTTCTACCTACTAAGGAAACAGCTGCGACTTATATAGAACGCTCGCGTCATGTGGTCCGTTTGCGACCAGAGGGACCCAGGCGGTCCACCTAGATGTTAGAATGTGGCTTAGTAATTAAGGAGCCAAGGCTCCTGAAGGAACACGGCCGTAGGATACTGCCATAGGGTACAGCAGTACAGGGAGTTCAATACTCTATAAATATATGTTCTACAGTCAGTAGAGATTAATGAACAATCAATTGATTGATTGATTGATTATTCTTACACTATTCTGGCTAGAAGCTACGTAGGAAATCCGCTTATTAAATACATCCCTGGGAAACCTCATTGGACAAAAACCCAAGTTCAATCTGTCTACTTTCCGGCGATTCGTCGGCGCGCCGCCTGTGGTCCAAAGCCTAGGTTTCAGCGTAAAGCCGTTCTAGGTGCTCTCTTGTGTGTCAGGGTTAAGCTCCCCTTCCCCATACAAGAGTTGTGTAGCTAAGGCAAACTGCCTTAGCCTTCCCGTCCTTAAGAACCACCTTGCTACTCTCTTGGCCCCATCCTCGCTAGTTAGTAACCGGCGAAGGTTTGGCGGACGTCCGCCAAAGGCCGTTCGATCCTCTCTAGGGCATGTCTCAACTATATGCCGTACTGTCTCTGCCCCTAAATCACACCGGCATCTCTCCGACTGGACTCCAGGGACTCTCATTCGCCTCAGGAAAGGCGCAAGGCCTATACAGCCAGTTCGCATTTGTACAAGTACTGAGCTCTCTGCCTTTTGAAGTGTTCGGTGAAGCTTTAGAACATCCGGCGACGGGTCAGCGTCTAACCGGTCAGGGCGTGGCGGCCGAACAATCAATTTGACACCTCGATTTCTAACACTAGGATCCTTCTCGGCCCATCACGTGACTCCTCCAGGGCCTTCAGACACTTGCCTGACCCTTTTACCTGCCTAGGGGTCTACTACCAACCAAGTGGTTGCTGAGCGTAAATTTCCCTAGACCTTACCGTGTTTCGTAACAGAAGGTTGCTGCAACTGACTGCTGAAATGACCGCAAAATGGATGGGTTGAAGTTGCATTTAGTTGCATTGAATTAAGCCGGAATTATAATACAATGCCACGCTTTTATGACGCTCTCCCAGGCCGCCCCCTATACTAGTGTGCCAGCCACCTCAATTTCAGTATCGATGAGCTCTAAAAGTTTCGTTTAGTGAAAGTAGGGGTGAATCGTCTGAATAGGCAATACGCACCTCATGCCCGTAACACCAACAGTCACTATTAACTTCGACATCTTTCCACGAAATGGGAGCAGTACGATAGGATGCGAGTAAAACGTAGATCCTTTCTCTTTAAACTCGATACGGTGGCCCTTTAGAGACTTGTAGCAATTGTTAATGCTCGGAGAAATAGTTCCGATCTGCGCTATCCGTGCGGCCACCCTCGAGCCACGGCGCAAATTTGTTGGGCGCGGCACAAAGCTCACCCGACAGGAAATGAGTTGGCTGATGAAACGAAATGAGTAATATCCAACTGGCGCAAAGGATCCTAACTGACCGCACCTTGTTGTTGGCTTCGGCATATCCCGACAGGAAATGATGTAACTGTATTACAAAGCCGTAGCTGATAACACCAGACAAGGTCCCAAGCCCTATTCCAACTAAATGATTGCACCCCTGTTATTGGCTTGGGATATCCCGACCGGAAAACCTCCCTCCTAATTGCTTAATTAGAGGAGGAGTGTACGAAGGCCTCGTTCCAAAGTCCTGCCACGCTAAAAACGCCACAGATGTGTCACAGGCCTGCATAGCAACAGCGGCCACTGCAAGATTGGGAGGGTTACAGGCTGTTTAGTGTCCAAGCTTTGTGTAGAAAGCGCTGTAAAATACCGCTGTAAGCGACTTTTGCTTCAGGCACCTAGCCACTATCGCCGTTGTTAGATGAGAGGGTGTTGGCAATTGTGGCGCTTTTTAGCGTGGCAGAACTTTTGAACAAAGACCCTGCAAAGCCTGCGAACAACAAACTTTTGCCGCCGCCAGACAAGGTCCCAAACTCTATTTTGACCACTATGATTAATAATCCTAGAGACCCTAACTGTTGGCTTCGGACATCGGAATAACTTGATAGGGCCCCTATCCAACCGTTCCTTCCTCCTCGTTTACAGCAGTTAGGTCTGTTATAGGGTAAGCTTGCTTAGCACAGTGGCTCAGAAAACTGATGCATCTTCTGACGCATGGAGTCTATTCCAAATAGTGTTAACTTATAAGTCCTGTCAAATATTTGTCCTTCCTATACTCGATAGCCTTTCTCAATCCTCCAACTTTCTTGCTTCACGACATATTCCACAATTCTAGTTAAACACAATAAGCATGTCTTCAATCGTGGCACAACTGCAATCCATTCCTCTCCCCACAACATCGTTCGCAGGCCAAACCATCATCGTCACAGGTTCAAACACGGGTTTGGGACTTGAAGCCGCACGACATTTCGTACGACTCGACGCGGCGCGAGTAATCCTTGCAGTGAGATCTGTCAAGAAAGGCGAAGACGCCAAAGCCTCTATCGAAGCCTCCACGAACCGCAAAAATGTCGTCGAGGTGTGGCAGGTCGACATGTCCAATTACGATTCCATCAAAGCCTTCGCGAAAAAGTGCAATTCATTAGACAGATTGGATGCCGTTGTTGCAAATGCTGGTGTTTTGAGAAACACCTACGAGGAATGTGAAGGAACTGAGATTTCTATTACTGTCAATGTTATCGGAACATTTCTGCTTGCGCTCAACCTTTTTCCAGTCCTGAGAAGGTCAGGAAAACAAACCGGACAAGCATCAAGGCTAGTAATAACAAGTTCTGTTGTCCATGAAAATGTGTGTCTCCCCGAATTCTTGAGGTAGTAATTTTCGGAGCTGATAATTTAAAAGGCAAAATTTTTAGAACGACAAGAATCCTCGATTTTCGAAGCCTTCAAAAAAGACAAAAAGTCATACCTCGCAGACCGATATAACACCTCGAAACTTCTTGAAGTTCTCCTCGTCCGTTCTATATCTGCAGCCATGGAAAAGGGTCTACATGCAGCGGAGCCTGTAATTTTGAATTGTGTCAATCCCGGTTTGTGCCATTCGGAGCTCGACAAGGATATTAAAGTATAGTTATATCTGATCCTGACCTTTCTCTTACTGCCACATTGAACAGAACACTGACTTATTGCCATTATTTAGGGACTGTCTGGCTATGTGCTCACGATCGCCAAAGCATTAATTGCGCGAACAACGGAGGTTGGTGGCCGTACGCTCGTTCACAGTGCAGCTGCTGGAGCCGAGAGTCACGGACACTACATGAGCGAATGCAAGGTCAAGGAGCCAAGCAAGTTTGTTAGGAGCAAGGAGGGAGCAGTGGCTCAAGAACGGGTGCATAAGGAGTTGAAGGATATTCTGGAGAAGATTCAGCCAGGAATCACAAACAATATCTGAGAATATTTACGGGTTTGTTTTATAGCGTAGTAATAATAGTGGTGTTGGTTATTTGTATTTCGCGAATGCATTTTCATATAGGATGCTAATTCAGCTATTGTTATCTCTTGGCGTCTATATTGCGATAGGCATATGAGTTGAGGTGTTATTCTTTCCCGAAGGACACTCCTACGTTGTTAAAAATGTGCAATTTTGATTGGAAATACTACATTGAATAGCTTCTGTGAACAACCGCAACATAGAATTAGTATTCTAGAGCACTAGCGCATTACCGGCCGGATGCAAACCCCCACAAAAGAAAACACTTAGTAAACCAGCTCTCGCCTTGTATTTACAATTTACAAGGAACTAATATTTGCCTACATCTTTGAAGGTTATCATGGATTTCGATAGAGAGAAACATTGTTTACAACCTCTGTCTGCCTTTAGGATATCTGAACAAAGTACCATTTCTAGAGTTTTAATGGCGCACAAAATAATATTTGGTCTATTAACAATATCAAAAACTATATGGACATGAAACTTATAACACTCTGTATTAAAACAACCGTCACCATAATTAGATGATGACCCAGCAATCCTAATTGACATACGGCCATGGATAGCTACTAACAAGATCGTTATTCAAAGCTTCACGACCAATTTCTGTCCAGACACCTTGCCTTGCCGGAGCTCATCAAGGCCCGATAGGATCTTATCAAATCCGCTTCCTAATACACGAAGAGGAGGAGGCTTCACGTCATTGACGAGCTGTGGCAGATTAGCATAGAAGCGAGCCAGAGCGTCGCGATCGAAAAAGGAGGCAGGAAACGATGGCCCTATTGGTGGAAGCAATGCGAATTTCTGACCGAAAGCCGTAAATACAATAATAAAGACATATTGCACGCCCTGTACTTTCGATTTGCCTTGATCGGAGAGCGTCACGACCTTGCCACCAGATTTTTTCATAACTTGAGCACAGAACTCTGTCGAGCGACCTTCTGATATGCAGTCTAGTGCTTGGGTGATATTAGGGAATGCCTTGACTATATCTTGGACCGCGGTGGTGGATCGATAGTCGAAGACGCGGTCCGCACCATACTTTTTCACGAGGTCGAAGGAATGTCGCGATGCGGTCGTAACAACAGTGTAGCCAGCCCTCTTTGCAAGCTGCATGGCGAAGAGGCCAACCGCCGTTGAACCCGCATAGATCAGAATTGTGCCTCGACTTTCCGTTATTTGCAGCTGCGTCTTGGGCTCCGCTGAAGGTGCACCAAGCCAAGAAACGCCCAGATGGACATTCAATGCTAGCATGGCTGTAGCAGCGGGCACGCCGTATGTGGAAGCTTCCTCATCACTCAGTCCGTCAGGAACCCGCCATGCCAGATCACCATCGACTTTCAAGTATTTGCAAAAACTGCCGCGATCGCTGTATTGGCCGCCATGTACGAAGCCCGCAACTCGATCGCCAACTTTCCAATCGCCTGGCGCATTTTCCCCGACTTCGACAACCTCTCCGGCATAGTCGCAACCGATGATACTCTCGCGCGAAGCAAGAAGGTCGATGGATTTGAAGTCGATAGGATTGAGAGCCACAGCGTGTACTTTGACGAGAATCTCCGAATCAGAAATCGTAGGAACCGGAATGCGTTTGACTTGACAACCATCCCCGATGGACTTTCCCGAAGCTATTTTCACGGCGCGCGAGAGCACACCACGGTTGGCAACGAGACCTTCCATCACGCCAGGTAGAAATTTGGTGTTAGAGGTTATAAAGATTAGAAAGTAAAGGCGGCAATAGGAGGGCGTGAATCGCAGCGAGATATCGACGATGTAGATATATGCAGTGGCGGGAGTTGGAGATTTGATATTGAATACGGTTATCTGCAATTAGTTTCTTCTCGGCCCATAATCAGCAGATTGTGCAGTGCGATTGCGGGAATGTGGTTACCCAGCAATTAAGGTCTCCCTGAGAACGTACTATGCCTACCTGGGAAGGGGCGCACGGCAACGGCACAATATTTGCACCATCTGCTCTGCTACTGCTAAGGCAAAAGCCGAGTGTTTTTCCAATGACACGGTGCCGACCGTGACATCCTTGATAGGGGTCTAGAAGCGGCGCATGGAACAATTGCCTCATCAATTGTGGCTTCGATTTCTTAGATTTATAAGCATGGAGGCTGCGAGACAAGCTTTACTACTAATCATACGCGGAGGGATAGGTAGGACGAGATCTTTCACGCAACTGTATGGCGGAGGGTCTAATCCTCCGACTTCTCAAGCCAGCGACAATGCCGAAGTTTAATCTGTTTATGCACTGCCCGAGAATTTCAAGAGCTCTAGTAGACAATGTTCACCAACAGAGCTTTGCTTTGTAAACCAAAGAATACTTCAGAGTGATGTATGTATATATACCTCGACCATAGCATGACAGTTTCTCTCACCCCATCAGCTCAACGACATCTCTATCTCAATCACTCGCATACATTTGACCTCTTCTCATCACAATTTCTGCAACCTCAATTGCTAGGATGTCGCTCAAGAACATTGCCATTGTTGGGGTACGTTGAAAAGTCCTTACCGAATCCGTCACAGGATGCTCTCACACAATAAAACAATTTGCGGCTGGATCCGACTAATAAAATGTCCAGGCAAGCGGGAATTTTGGCGGACTAGTGCTTCCAGAACTCCTTAAGTCCGATCTCAATGTCACGGCCGTGATACGGGAAGCTTCATCCGCTAAATTTCCTGGGGGTATCAAAGTTGCCAAGAATGATTTCAAATTGGGTTCGCTCACAGAAGTCTTCAAAGGGCAGGACGCCGTGATCAGCATGCTACCTATCATGGCCCTTGGCGACCAGGGTGTAGTCATCGAGGCTGCTATTGCGGCAGGAGTGAAAAGGTTCATTCCTAGCGAGTATGGGTCTGATTCGACGGTACGTATAAGTCCGTCAATTCACTTTTATCTACCATGCTAAGTAGCTATATAGAACCAGGCTATGATTGCTGCAGTGCCGTTCTTTGAAGGCAAGAGGAAGTATTTGGAACTTCTGTCCTCTAAAGAGGACGTTATCAGCTGGACAGCGCTTATTACTGGGCCGTTCTTCGATTGGGTAAGTGAGGATCACCCCTCAAGCCTTGTGTAAGACATATTGTGCTAGAACTTTCATATTAGACATTGCTTCAAGGCCTCACTGGCTTTGACTTGACTACAAAGACTGTCACGCTTGTTGACGGCGGAAAGACTCGATTCACAACCTCCAATGTCGCACAAATTGGTCGTGCCCTTATTGCCGTCCTTAGCCATGCTACTGAGACTGCTAACAAGTTAGTATTTGTGGAATCCTTTACTACCACACAGCTCGAGGTTCTCGCCGCCTTTGAGAAGGCCACTGGGGAGAAGTGGAAGGTGATAAACGCGAAATCAGAGGATATTAGGGCTGAAGGCTTCAAAAAAATAGGAGAGGGCAATATTTTGGAAGGAGGAACTAGCCTTATTCAAGCAGCTGTCCTTGGAAAAGAGGCCTTGGAAGATCACACACATGTGGAGGGTGGAATTTGGAATGATCGCCTAGGCCTCGAAGGGGAGAGTGTAGAGGAGGTGGTGAAGAGAATCTTCCAAACTGCAACTGCCAAATAGTAGAAAAACTTGCGTACAGATATTAAGCTCAATTCATATTTCAAGCCTCTAACATTGTCTCAAGTGGTTCCCAGAAAAGACACTATTTAGCCACAATCTAGAAGCACTACGCTCGTAGCATGGAAAATACGAATATTAATATACAATCTTAACACGACACACTCTTTCTGAGTCTAAGATAATACTAAACATCAACACTGCACTCAAAAATAGCTAAAGAAATATTTGGTCTCTCGCTCCTAGGCTACGCTTAGATCCGACACACCATTGTGGTATGTTGCCTCAACCCAAGTTTTAAAATCAGAGTTAAACCTATTATATAACTCCACCAGGGAAGTTCTTTGCCCAATCTTCCCAGCTAAAAAATTGTCATCCATTATCCAACTCAAGAGCCCAGTAAACGTCTCTTCTTGGAAAAACTCAGTAGCCTGGCCGCCTTCAATGCTCTCGAATCTGAACCGATGGTTGCCATGTAACACTCCCATAATAGAACCTGTCCAGCTGAAACTAGAAGCAGTGTTTGTTACAATAACAGCAGTCAAGGTCGCTCCATCAAGGACGCATCGAAGTTTATCTCCAGCAACCAATTCCAGTGGTGTTTTATGGTCGTCTAAGAGCGAAATTGAGCGGATCAAAGCCGGCTTGTAGGTTGCCAAAGACGAAAAATCTAAGAACTTTTCATATGATTAGCTGTGACAAAGATAAGGAGATATTATAAGGTAATAACCTTTGCTCGAACCACAGCTGGAGGTGCAGATATCTTGATACGTGTAGTAATCGGTTTCATGGCTGAGGGGTATAATAGTTGGGAAACAACCGACGAATTAGCTGAGATGTATTCGGATGGAAGCCAAGCTACCTGTTGCTTTTCTACATAGAGTGTTACTGCCGATATATGACTTTTAATTTTTGGTGGGAGTTGATGATTAATCCGGACGTTTAAACGGGAGAGAATTCGTCCGCCATAAAGTTTCGAAAAAGGTTTCGGGCAATCATCCATCCGAGGTCAAAGTTCTGCCAGGAGAAAAGGGAAACTATCAAATTGACGCAGCACGGGCGCTCATAGAAGACAAAGGAAGGTTGGATATCTCCGCTCTTGCTACGAACGGATTTATCAGCTTGTGATCCAGCTGCAATGGCAAAAAGTATATAATGACAACTATGCGCAGTTGAATACTAGAAATATTCCTCCTCATCTCGAAGACAACGCATTACTACAACATCACCCAAAAAAAGGCTGAAAGCTTCGACGTAGATGCCTCTTCAAGGCCATTTTGCCTTACAAAGGCGATACGTCGGGACCTATATCCAGCAATATCCCCTACGCTCCAGAGAATTCTCAGAGCGGGAAGATCATTTTGATCACAGGTGGTGGAAGCGGAATCGGTGCAGTATGTATCTATCTGAGTAATACGGGACGTGAGTGAACTGATAGGTAGTTAGGCAATAGCAAAGGTCTAGGCCACTGCGAAAGCATCTAGAATTGTGATTGCTAGACGCAGAGCCGACAAGTTGAAAAAAGTCGCAGAGCCCTTGAAGGCTATCAACAAGGACGTCAATGTTCTCGCCATCCAGACTGACATCGGCGACGACCACAGCGTGGAGGGTCTTATATTCCAAGGCCATAACTCACTACGGACGACCCCCAGATGTTGTTGTCAGTAATGCTGGCCATCTAGAGAAGCCACTCCCCGTTGGGAAGCAAGAGACTATTGTTTGGTTCCGAGGATTTGTGGTTCTTATCATATTCATGCGACTTATCAGGTCGCTAACATGCCATTCTTTATAGGAAATTAACCTCAAGGGAACCTCCTCGCTTCTTCACCATTAATCAAGGCGCAGAATGATGACCCCAAGGGAACCTTTGTTGTCATGTCCTCGGCTGCAGCAGGCTCGACAGTCCCAGCCCACCATTTCTAAGCTAGCTCAGCAATGATTGGTTGAATGTGCACACCTTGATTACCCAAATATTCGACTGTTCACAATCCGTCCGGGGGTGGTGGCCACTTCACTTACTGCCGATGAAGCCTTAGCACCTTTTGCCGTCGATGCACCAGAGCTTGCTGGAATGCTGGTTTGGTACTTAGCACAGTCACGAGCTGATTATCTCAGAGGTGGTTACATATCCGCGAAGTGGGACATTTTGAAGATGGAATCCTCCATTGATACGTCGGAATTGGCATGCTCGACGTGCGTGCTCCCGTTATCGGTAGGAGCCATCCCTAATGCATATTAGTACAAAGAACCAAACTCGAAACTCAATAAACATACTGTGACTTTCACTCTCTTCCTTCTCCTCTACCATCTTCTCGAACTCTGGGCAGAATTTGCCTTCCAATTCAAGATTTTAGGTGATGAATCTATCATAGTCGAATCCAGAATCGGTGCGTTGAATATCCTGCGGCCGATGGGGAAACTCGCAATTGTATACATTGGGTTCCTAGTCCTAGTCGGCATTAGTTGCGAAGGTTACGAAGGGTCTATTCGTACTATCTGTGGGAAATCAGAATTCTTAATTGTCTTCGTGAGGAAGTAGACACGACTATGGTTACCAGAAAGCATTCCCCGAAGACTCGCCTATTTCATAGAGGTATAGTGCTATTTTAAGAGTTCTCCCTAGTGATCTTTCTGGAGTAACTTGAACGTAATCTCTAATTCCTCATCCTCTCATGCTAAGTGAGCGCGAGCTATATTGCGTAGGTGTGCAACTGTTAAGTACTTCCAGGGTCTTTGAGGTTGAAGATCCAGTCTTGTAGCTCGTCAGGATTTAGTTGGACAGACGGGGAGCCGTGGTCTTTGTTGTTTTTGTTTGTCTATATAAAAGAGACACTTTCCGTAGCTTTAATGATTCTTTGAATATCATCTGTGATTGGACTTCCGTCTTTGAGGGCAAGATATTTCGTAGAAATGACGGGTATGCTGAGTCTCTGGTCGTTGATGCATTTGCGGAGCGCGGCCAAGACTATAGTCCATCTTGCTTCTTAGGTACAAATCGCTGAGTTTCGATATTTGTAAAAGATTCCTTGGTTATTATTGATATTAATATAGGCAACGCTGAAGACAACCTAGGCCTAGCATTTAACAGGAGTCCATTTGCCTCCTAGGTTCTGCTCCGCTCTAAGGATCTGAAATATTGTTTGGCCTTTACTCTCTGTCGAATTAAGCTGGCTTATAACTTGTGTATTGGTTGGGTGTTGTTTATGTGAGTTTTGAGGCATGAATATATGTTTATAGTGTCTGTTCCAAAATAATCTAAAGTATGGGCTAAATAGCTGCTTGTTCTGCATCCAACGCTTGAGAATATCAACTAATATTACATAGGGCAACATTTCATTTGGATAGCCCTTCTAGCTTCCACTAATGGAGTCCGCTATTATTGGTTGCTCTTTCTCGACGAAGGTTGTGAGGATCTACGTGAGAATATGTTAGTATGGTCGAGGTGAAGATGAGGTAGAAAGAAGTTACCTCAGCTGAAGCGATCTATTAATATTCAAAATTGAGCTTTTGCTTGGAGTAAGGCGAACTTCCTCTAGGGCTAAGCTTTGCAAAGACCGAGCACTTGTTATTGTTCGTGTGTTGAAGGGAAGAGGGTTGTTGTGGTTCGAAGGTGTTGGAAGGCCTGACTGCGAGTGGGATCTTCGGTAAAGTGAACAATTCAAGTTTTTGATTTTTCGCGAGTGAATTTAATTCAATAAACAAAGCTGACTTTATCGGCCACCGGAGACCTGTGACCAGAAGTCCACGGATTTTGGGATACTTAGGTAGGTTTCGCACCACTAGAGGAAACCCCACGGTCCTGGCGACCCCATGCATTTTCGAGGCACTCAGGCAGAAATGGAAACAGCGAAAGCAGTGAATAATGGAATTTGCACTCCCACCAGGCTCAGCAGACTTCTTATGCCATGCGTATGTGTCCCAAGCAAGTTCCCATATGTGCAAGACTTCATCTCCATCTGTCATAGTTGATTTGTCTTGCCTAGGATTTGTGCAATGACTCTCGGCAAGATTGGAAGAAGCTTCGCTGAATTGAGGACTGAGATTTCTGGTGGATGAAACAATTACAGTACTAGCCAATAAGTCTCCGGGAACACCAAAATCGCTCCCAACACCTATTACATTAATGCCAATTATTAATTAACAACAAATTATTTTAGTCTAAAATCTATAAATTAAATTTAAAATTAATTAAGTTGTTTTATGGCCCAGCTATAAAATTATTAGTATTTTGTATGCTACCCTTTTGCTGCAATGACTGCGTCCCGCCTCCTATACATACTCTCCAAGCAAGACTCAATTATTCTCTTATCCACAGCGTCCCAAGCCTCAATTAACGCTTCTTCTAGTGCCTTTTTAGCCTCTTCTCCTAACCCTAAGTCCTTGAGTTCTAGGTACATCTCTAGAACCTTAGCTTTCAAATACCACTAGACATGTTCGATCGGGTTCAAATTAGGAGAGTAAGGAGGCCAATTAGTCAATGTTATTCCTATATCTTCAAACTATTTCTTCGTGAGATTCGCGTAATGGATTGGGGCGTTGTCTTATATGAAAGCCATGCTAAGTTCCCAGATTCTAGGGAGTTAATCTTCGAGTACATTAATATAGGACCGCGTAGTATACCTATGCTTCTTCGACTCCCAATCCCTCTCAAGAATATAGAGTTCTGACTTATGTGCTTTCCCATCCTTCTACCAAACCGCAGCCTAAACTATCACTAAGATGTCCTTTCCCTTTCTATATATAATACTATCTCTTTATTCTATTTTTAGTCCGGTTGGCACTACGCCTATTCTTGTGCCCCGCCTGTCCTGCGTTCCGCAAAACACTCGTCCGAAAAGATGTATTTACGGAAGTCCTCGATAGTCTAATCCTTTTGCGTAAGACACCAGGCAAGCCTCTTTGCTACTACTTCCTCTATAAGGTATAGGCGTTTCTTACACTTCTAATGCTAGATTCTTGCAGCGTCTAGAATACAAGTGATTGTACTATTCGATATTTTGACTCCTATATACTTTCGGATCTTAGCTATCGACGCCTTTAGCTCTTTTCGTACAAAGTACACTAGGTTTCGTTTAAATCGTTCGGAATACTTCTCTGGCCGGCCGCTTCGTGGTTTCGAGTAACCCTCATCACGCAATGGGTCGAGAGAAATAGTGTCTCGAATAGTCGAATCCGCGATTTGGAATACCCTCGATATCTCTACTGGTTTTGCGCCCTTCTCATACTACCCTATTATTCTCCCGCGCATATATAGACTAAGTTCTTTTCGTTTATCGATATTACTACTTATAACCCCGAAGGGACGACGTGGTGGGCACATTTTGTAGTGTTGAAGAGAGAAGGGGGCCAGCGCAGAACGCGATTTTTCGCGTTTTCGGTAAAATCCCGGAGACTTATTGTTACCTACTGTAAGTCATGCTCAGCACTAATCACCGTTGGCCTTATAAACCTGAGGCCACAAATAAATTCAGCGCAGCCTGAAGCTTTCGTTCATCCCCACACCTGCTCCCAGTTTATTCTTGCTTTTCAACCCAGCTCCACTACACTACATCTAAAATAACCCTCAAATACTTAACCTGCTCTCTAGCCCAAGGTGGCTTCAAGAGGACGTTGTAAATTACCCAACTGTACTTCAATGTTTCTATTTCCGCGTTTCCCCGGTTAACGGCAAACGCAAACAAAAAGCGGCAAGACGTCCCACTACCCCGCAATGTCTGATCCCTTGTCTCCAACCCCAGCTTACAGCACTTAGTGGCATCATGAGCAGGTGACACTGAGTGCGTGTAACCGAGTAAGCTTGCACACGATTCAGCCTTATTAGCCAGAAGAGCCTCGGAACACCTTTACCTCAAGATCACACACTTTATCGCCCAGGTCAAACATGTCCTCGCAACTCCAAGTAGAAGTGGCACGCCATTGCGACACTCGCTAGTTGTGATGGCTCACCCCGTCGAACGGTTTGGGTTTACCGTGTTGAATACCGGTGTCAAAGGCGACGGTGACATTCCACTGGTCAAGTACAATTCCTTCTAGCAGCCTTGAAATCAGCCTTTTGACATTCATAGTATTGTCTTCATACATGGCTTGTGGGGACATCCTAGGCGGACTTGGGAGACAGATGCACCAGCTTCATCGCGAGCTCGCGACGACCGCCCATCTTTGGAATCGCGACGAAAACATTCTTTTGTTGAGATTATGAGAAGAGCTTCCAAAAAGCCGACACCGGGAAGCACTTCCTCCACAACTTTAATTCACAAGGAAACGACGTCTTCACTTGAACTGTGGAATAGCGCCCAATCGCAAGAATCAAGCGGACCTGTACAAAAGTCTAAGAAATGTTACTGGCCCAGAGATCTGCTGCCTTTAGACCTTCCGGATGCAAAGATATTGACCTACGGATATGACGCGGATGTCATTGGATCCTCTCATAGTGATGAAACAAAGATCCACAATTTTACGTCGAAGGGCCAAGACTTGCTCGTCAAACTTGAGCGTGAAATAGAGGCTGGGGTAAGTATATTTGCTCAGGTAGTGTAATGTGCTGACATGTCGATCGCCTAGGTGCCCATCATCTTTTGCGCTCATAGTTTGGGTGGCATAATTGTGAAAGATGTAAATTCTAATCCCGTTTCCGTTGGCAACCAGCTTACATTTCCCAGGCATTACATCGATCGAAATCAAATCTCAATGAGCGACTCAGGAAAGTTCATCGGCAGACCAAGTGTGTAATATTTCTTGGGACACCTCATCGCGGCAGCAGGTTGGCCAGCTGGAGCGAGATCTTCACGAAGATCGGAAAGTTTGGCGCTCTGGAGGTCCGAAAAAAACTGGTCAATTCCTTGAGAATTGACAGCGAGGTTCTCGAGAATATACATTCCGAATTCGTGAAGATGCTTTTCTCGGGGGATTTCTACATTCACTCTTTCCAGGAAGGAAGGCCGATGAATGCGACTGTTGGCAAGGTGTGTTAGCTCCAAGTAATTCAGTTTGTACTAACCCCCACTGTCAGGTTGTTGATGACTTTTCCTCGAGATTTGATGAAAATCCAATGCAGATTGTCGAAACCATTGATACAAGTCATCGCGACATGGCAAGATTCCGCAGTGAAGACGAACCAGGATATCGTCAGATCGCGTCTGCACTTCGCAAATACACCACCGTACTTGCTCCTGGGCACGACGCGGAGAGAATTTGTAAGTTATTGACGACCTTTGAAAATACTATTCACTGATAAATATTCCTAGCAATTGCCACAAGCTTTTCATCACGGTTTGTGGGCATCCGAGCAGTGTTTTCTGTACCGTATGAAAGGAATACTGGCTTTGTTGGGAGAGAAAATAACATCCAAGATGTTGAAAAGAGACTGGCTGGTCCGGGAGGTAACCGCTTTGTTGCGATCCATGGGCTTGGCGGAATAGGGTAAGTTCGACTTATCATTCTCGTCCAGCGTGTATTTATCCTTACTTACCACGCTTTAGGAAATCCCAGCTTGCCATTGAGCTTGCCTATCGATGGAAGGACTCTTTCCCCAAGACTTCAGTTTTGTGGATTCATGCTGCAACGCGTGAAAGGCTTGATCAAAGTTATCGGGATATCTTGGGTGAATTGAACATTCCCGAAACCCCCGAAACGAACGCACAGACCGTTGTTACGAACTGGTTGATGGGTAAAAACAGTGGGCGATGGTTGATGATTGTGGACAACGTCGACGACGAAGACGTTGTTTTCGAAGAGAAAGAAACTGGCCCAAAGTTGCTCCCCTCTATTCCCAGATCGGAAAATGGACTTGTGCTATTCACAACCAGGTATAAGCGGATTGCCATGAAGCTCGCATATGAGATTGTTGAAGTTGTTGAAATGAACGAAGAGGAGGCGAGGTCTCTGCTTAGCCGAGGCTTGAAGGACAATACATTGAAACCTGACGACATCAAAGAATTCCTTGCTGAGCTTGGCTGCATCCCTCTGGCAATCAACCAAGCAGCCTCTTTCATACGGGAATATTGTTCAGGGATAGCCGAATACCTAGAAAACTATCGAGAGAGTGAGGCCGATCGCATGTTACTTCTTGGGGAAGAGCCATCGGCTGACGAGGACAATATCTCAAGTTCGGATATCCCAAAATCGATCCTTGGAACTTGGTTCATCTCATTTAGCCGCCTAAAGAAAGACGGCCTTACAGGAGCACTTGCTTCAGACATCCTATCAGTCATGAGCTTCATGGATCGCCAGGAGATACCCAAATCCGTACTTGTGCAACTTCGAAAAAACCTCCTGAAAAGTCAATTTACGAAAGCATTCGGGACATTGAAAGCGATGTCTCTGATCACGGAAACTGATCACCAAACCTTTTCAATGCACAGATTGGTTCAATTGTCTATGCGGAGGTGGTTGAAGCTACAAGGAACCGATCAAAAGTTCGCAGAAGAGGCGCTTGGGTTACTGGCCACAGCTTTCCCTGATGGGTCTTTCCAGACCTGGAAAGCTTGCTCAGAATTAGTCGTCCATGCTGACACAGTTCTCGATCTTTCAACATATTTCAGCAATTCAATGGTTCGTGCAAAGCTTCTGACCAACGTCGCAGCGTTCCAAAGCAGTCGAGGACAATACAGTGCCGCTGAATCCAAACTCGTGGAAGCGGTGAAGATCAAGTCCGAAGTCCTTGACACAGATCGCTCACTCGATGTCAACGATTCTTTGAGCTTAGTCCTCCGTCACCAAGCAAACTATGGCCCCGCAGAAGCACTCGCCCAGAAGACGCTATCTAGGAAAGAAGCAATATTCGGACAAGAGCATGCTGAGACTCTCAAGACTGCCCATATCGTTGCGACATTGCTTGGCGATGTGTCCAAACATAAGCTTGCCGAGGAGCAACACAGACGGATATGGGAAGCGAGACGCAAAGTATTGGGCCCCGAACATCTCGATACACTTGCAAGCGCAGCCAGTCTTGTTCTCTCACTTTGGGAGCTTGGCCGATACGACGAAGCTGAGAACCTCGCTCGAGAAGTCTTGGGAACTCGCGAGAAACTTCTCGGAGAAGAACACCCAGAAACCTTGGGCATCGCTCGAACTTTAGGCTTTATCCTAGAAATCACGGGTAAATACACAGAAGCTGAAGAAATTAAACGACAGACCCTGTCTATACGTGAACGGGTGCTCGGAGAAGACCACCCAGACACGGCAGATAGCTTGCACGACATGGCGTGGATTCTACACCAGGAAGGCCATTATGCTGAAGCTGAAGACTTCTACAATCGTGCTATACAATCGAAGAACAAACTCCTGGGACCGAACCACCCCAGCACTTTGGAGACGATGTGCAACATGCCAGTCTTTTACTGCGATATGGGGAAATATGCTGAGGCCGAAAAAGCGAGCAAGACAATTGTTCATAAGTTCGAGCGGATTCAGGGACCGAAACACTCGCAGACACTTGATGCGCTCGGCGACATGGCTGTTGTGCTTCGACACTGTGGAAAGCTTAAGGAGGCATCCAAAGCAGTGACGAGGTCGATCCAGGGCGAGGATGAGGTGATTGGGACGGTTGGGAAGCATCACCCATCCACGCTGCCGACCATCGTTCAGTACGGATACATCATGGTCTTGCAAGGTCAGCAAAAGGAAGGCGAGGAGACAATTCGTGGTGCATTGGCGGAAATGGAGAATGATCTAGGGAATGACAACCCTTCCGTCATGACAAGCTTGGTTTGTCTGAGCAAGACTATCCTTCAAGGCGAGGAGGATAAACTTGAGGAAGCTGAAGCCCTTGCCCGAAGAGCCCTCGAGGGTAGGACTCGAGTTCTTGGACCTGAACATCCGTATACGCTCAAGACATTGCATCATCTCTCCGTGGTTCTGTTGGCAAGGCAGCAGTATAAAGTAGCGGAGTCGATGTGCAGGCACGCATTGGATGGAATGCGGAGAACTCTAGGGACAGAACATCCAGATGTTTCACGCTGTGCGGACGATTACGAGAGGATTCTCAATCACGCAGTTTTGGTGGATATGGATCTGGAGAGGAGAATTGAGGCGAGAGGCTATGTCGATTTGGGCGAGGGGTAGATGGCGAGAAAAGAGGATTAGTGATCCGGAGGTAAGGACATTTCAAAGGTAGAACGCCGAAGTTATCCACTTCTACGTACACTTGTTAAAACCCTCAACCCAATTCTTCATAAGTTGGTCATGTACCAAGGATTAATACCATTGCGGCCTCAAATGTGTTCTCAAATGTCTTCTTTTAAAGGTAGAATGTTGGCACCCAGCTTCAATCTCAGGACGAAGTCAATAACCAAGCACTGAGCTGGCTCAAATTACGGAAACTTACTACCTACCAATTGCTAAGCCAACTAATTACCAGAGGACGAGTCGGTTCTCAATACAATGTGTTGTGGACTGAATTCAATTATCCGCCATAAACTGAGCATTTATCGTTGCCCAATTGTGTTATCATAATTACATATCAAAATATCTTTCTACTTTTACATTAGACACATGAGGGTTGACAGCAGCGGACCCTATTTTAGGACAGAGCCACTTCATGCCAATAGGAGTCGTTCACTGCATGCGAGGAATCAAGGACAATATGAGCCAGGAGCTAGAAAAGCGTCTGCAAGGGGATTAGCTAAGTGTTACAGACCTGTGCAAGTGGAAGGTGTGAAAGGTCACCATTAATAAGGGGTACGTATTACGCCGATCGAGCACAAGCCGAAATGGTATCGATTCGATTGACACTATTAGCTAAATATCATATCATAATGTGTAAAACGCGTCACTTATTCTTTAAACGGAAATATAATAGTACCTAGTCCCGGCACCATACTCAAGAAAGACCTCCTTATCCATCATACCGACATCGATGACAATCTGCCGCCACAGATTCAGTTCGTAAGCCTCGGCCATAAGCGCCAGCGTCACCAGCGCACACAGATACCGCGCACCACCATCGGTGCCATTGTCTTTCGTATCGGTATGCTCATTCTCTGTAGGATTTACTACCTTCCCAAGAACATCTTTGACAGTCCCCTGTACAGCCTCAACAGGGCAAAGTACGACTGCCAACTTAAGGTCGTCCGGCATGCTGAGGGCTAAACCACGGCCAGGAGGCTGGTTCCAGCTGACGATCATACCCGGGCGAATGCGCTCTTTGAATGGCACTGCGGTAGCAGTGGGATCCAAGTCCCGGCTTGAAAATCTGCTCGTAAGTCCTAGGCGACCTAGCATGCTGTCAGGCTCCGTCGACTGCCTAGGATTTAACGCAGGTGTATTCAACGTGTCGCCGACGCGTTGCGAATCAATGTGCATTTGCCACATCTTGGATCGGAAGGCCTTGGCTTGCTCAGCGCTGACGCCGGGGGTCTTCAGGCATCGACTTTCAATCTCTGAGCCGGGAGGCGAAGGAGTCGGGCGCCTGGTTCGGTAGGGGCTAAGACAGCTGACAAGATTGGCGGAGTACCTGACTGTATTTCAGGGCATATGGATGTTAGTGCATAAAGGTTAAAGGAAAATAGGGACCGTTAGGAACTTACGTTCTTCGTAATCCAGTCCTTCGATTGCGCATTCGTCCAAGCCATTGGAGCCATCGGATTAGGTTCCATCTGATTAGTCGTCGGAACTAGAACACGCAGCATTTCGGCGTACCGTAGCGTGTTCTTGCTTGGCCCTACATCGGCAAGACTTGGATTTAGGCAGACTATAACGACCGTCTTGCAGGCTCGGCTGCCAGCAGGGTCAAAAATGTGTTTCAAGGCCTTCGTTAGTGTACTTCGTCGGAACGGCACATGTGGCTTTTTCTGCTTTGACTTCGGGCCGCCTGAGATCGTGAGAACATCTGACTGGGCCTTGCCGCGGATGCAGTCCTTCAGCACCGACAAGCTCATATTGATCCCACGCGTCTCGCGCATGCAGTCAGCTCCATGTACCGCGACATCACGAGCAGCTTCGGAACCGGCCAGATCGATCAGATATAGAAATCCATCTGAGTCGGTAGATGGGATGTTAATGCGGATGCGCCATATACCATGCGAACGTGATGAAGGATCGTTTTTAAGCGTCGGTGCCGTCCGTCTGAAGGATGCTGCGCGCTCAATTAGGTCCATCACCTCGTCTCTGCCCTGTACCGGGTGCTCGTTTGCCCCCGCCGTTGCGTAACTCCAGAAGAGTCTTCGAGGATTGATATCGGCTTGCGTGAGTTAAGCAAGTCGTAGGCGGAGTTCCCGGCAAGATCGAGGATGGTGATGTAAACTTGTCTTTGGCCCTCGAGACTTCCGTCCATCAACGACTCAGCAACGAGTTGCTCAAGCAGGCTGACTGGGAAGGTTTTGCCGGGGCCGGTCTGGCCGTAGGCGAAGAGAGTTCCAATGCCGCCATTCCATGCGAAGGGAACTAGGTCCACGACGAGATTCTCGTAAATCTATTCGGTCGTTATCTGCGAGTTGAAGAGTCTATCTACCTCGTAGTTGAAGGACTGCGAGCGATTAGATGACTGACCAATAGTCAAATAAACCATGAGTGCACGGGTTTCCTCCGTACCTTGAGTATAGGCCGTCCCCTTGAATGTCCACTACACCAGTCTGGGCATAGCATGGGAATACGGCACAGGGGAAGCCTGCGGCAACACCCTCGTTCAGCAGTGGCCGAATTCTAGCGCTGACAACCCATATCTGGACTGGTTGTTCCTGTGGCCACCTTGGCTATCCGAGGCACAGGCGTAGGGCTGAACGCCTTGACCAGTGTTTGGTATTGGGCAGCATTGTCAAGGAGAAATCGGTCCATCGTGCAGGTCGAATCGGAAACTCGGATAGACCTCCAGACAGCCGTACATCTAGCTAGGTGTGAGGGAGCAGTACAGTCGATGTGACTAGGAACTTGTTTCATAGGCGGTGAAGTGTTGCAGAATGACCTAATCAGTTCTGGTCTGTGTCGTTGGAGTGGGTTGTTGGGCTGGGCCTCCTGCATTCACCGGCTGCAGTTGCGACCATAAAATAAATCCGACGTCAGTTCCTGGGAGAATGATTGCCGAAAAGGTACACACGAACCATGCCAGTCTTGCTGCTGGCCACCACAGTGGACTCGGTAACTATGTCAATTAATAGGGCCCAACCCTAATAATTGATAAACTTTAAAATCGATCGATTCAGCGAAATCTTATGTGCGTGTGCAGGAGGTGCAATTCTCACTTGTTGCGATTAAATACGTTCCAATGGTGTGCGATAAAGGCTGTTTTGATGGGGTACGCCCAGGCCACCGAAGTACTTCGTCGGTTCGCATACCCCTCCTCTTCGACTAGGGCATAATTTAAGGTTACCTGAAAACTACTTTACACGAAAATTCGCGTAAACCTCTTCGTTCAACCAATAGGAGGCCATACACTAATTTGTTTTTACGAATTACCTATAAAATTGGCATGATTTCACCAAATAACAAACTCAATACAAAAAAAGGGGGCTGCCAAGAGAGGACGCAAGTCAGCGCTGGTTTTGATGTTCTTCTGGCGCACGTACCACTACACCACTGAGAGGGACACTGACAGTCGAGGGATACAGCGGGTAACGTAACTAGTGTCAAATCACTGATTTTGTGAAAACCAAAAATTGCGATTCTTGAAAAACTCTTAATTTATCCCACTTATGCACATCCACCACAGATACAGATAAGCTAGTATTAGGCAGAAATAATCTTCATACTAAACTCTTACTATATCTGAGGATTTTATATATAAAAGCAATTCTGGTTATGATTTAAGAAGTACCCTAAGTCGTGATTTTTAGTCGCGAAAAATAAGCCATTTGACACTAGTAACCAAAATTGGTTACATTTGCGAACTGTACGAAATCACAAAAAGCTGAGTCTGTGAGTGGCCAGCATTTATACAGTTTGTGGGAACAAAAGTGTCTCATTTTTTGCTGTTTTCAACTTTATCTATTTAGTGATCCTGGGAATGTGAATGTATCAGCTCTATTGGTGCACCAGGGTTTGACAGAATTCGTGCACCACTTCAAAAAAAGACGCGACCACAGCTCTCCAAGAAACTATTT
>NXFV01001948.1:0-29784 GCA_002803225.1 Gamarada debralockiae
AACAGGTTTAAATTAGTGACATTTTGTGTTTTGTATTAGTATACTCACACTTATAGCCAAGGAGATAACATCTTCGAATCCAAATTTTAAAGCCATAATATTAAGGCGGGGGCCCGACGAAGCGAAGCCGCCTTGGTTCCGAGTATAATATATAATAAAAACCTCTTTATTTATTAACACATTTTATTACTAAAATAAAGTATAATAAAAAGAATAAATTATTTTAAACGAATTTAAAAGGTACAAATAATAAAACTATAAATTTAAAGTTAGAAAGCTAATTTTATGTTTTAATTTTAAATAAATGTATATTATTCTTGTTTTATTAAAATTATCGACTCGAATCTATAAAGTTTTAATTTAAAATAAATAAATAAATCTCCAGACTGTCGCCATTACGCCCCAAGGCTTTCCGCTAATAAGAAAAACCAAGATTCGTGAGATCATAAGCTGCATTATAACCAACTACTATCCAGTTTATCGTTGAAGTCGACACAGAACGAGAGTTATATGACTTACTCAACCTCATCTCACTTCCCGGAACCAAATGCTCATTGCTCTCCAATCTCCACGTCCCACTATTCTTTTTCAAGTAGTTCTTCTACTTGCCATCAACAATAAATTTGAAACTCTCCGGCTTGACACATACACCTAATTCATCTGCGCCTTTCAGCTGCCACTTCTCTACGCTCGCCATTTTCTCATTCTTCCAATTTTCCTCACTAGCAAAGACATGAGCGAGTTGTTGATAAAGGTTTACGTAAACTGCTCGCTCGGCTCAACAGTGCGAGATGGCGCACTGCGATGCGGGATGCATCAGCTCGAGGAAGCTCGTCCCCTTTCTTGGAAACTATCACGCAGCACATCTTCATCAAACAGTATTGCTTTGCGATGATCTGATGATGAAGTGTAGAATGACGAAAGCAATTCATGCATCTGCATAGTGGTGATGTCAAGGGCACCCAGACGAGTCGCAAGTTATAGCAAACGTCTTCGCAGACGTGGGCCGCTTTTGAGTGCTGGCTTCGAGAGGATTGGGTTCTCCACAAGACGATGGCTAAGTTGAACAATCGTTGAAGCAGACCAAGTCGTTTTATGTCGTCCTTCCTAGAGGGTAGTAAGAATCCACTGAAAATGGTAGCTAGCACGTCATTACGTCAGAAGTCGGGACACCAACCTCAAGATCCTCCAAATTCTTCTGCTCCCAACCAAGCCACAAATTGCGTTCAGTCTCTCAATTGTTAAATCAGTCAATCTGGTAGACTAAGCTGACTTCGCAACTTGCTTCATGATCGAGATCGACAGTGCAAATATTTAATCCCGTTTTGCACGTACTAGGACCAGAGAAAAGTCCAAGCCGAGGCCGATGAGTTCAAGAGTCTATTATCCTCCACCATGATACTGAAATCGATAAACTAGCACAACTAATTATTATGCTTCCAGGAACCTCTGCCCCTGAATGTATATGACGACAGACTTTATCACTGTCTTAAGAGCAGTAATGTCAATATCCTGCTTCTGGAATTCACAATTTCAAAGAACTGCTTCAGCACCGGTCTGTTCTCTGACTTCATCATTCGGCCGAAATAACCTAGCAATTCCGTCTCAAAGTGACCTTGGCTTTCGCCATCCTTGATCTCCCACATAAATTGTAGCAATCGGGGCCCATACACCATTATGGTCAAGGAGTTCCCTCTTTTTTCTACGCGTTTAATGTTAAGTTAACTTTAGATGCTCGTATTGATGGAAATATTGAGATTGGTTTGTTGTGAGTTAGCGGACGCGGAAATGTCTCACAAGAAAACAAAATATTATAAGGAATTGTAGCAGTTTCTATCATGTTATATCTTCAACCTGCTGGTCCTAACAGAGTAAAAATCTGACTTATGTCTACCCTCTGATACTACGGAATACGTAGTGTGGGCCTTCCTTGGGTCACATGTTTATCCTGATACAGTGTGTTGGTTGGAATTGCCTAATCAGGTATAGCCTGTATTTTTCCCTCTTTTGTGGTATAAGAGAGCTCTTCCCCTCCTTGTATTTCAGCTCCTTAGATATCAGCTAGGTCCTAGAAATGCCACTATATTTCGCACCCCAGCAACAATTCAACTGACACAGTGTGAAACGGTACAGGATATAAGCAGCTTGATGGGAATTATAACGCTCGTTATAGGCCTGCTAAGAGCTATGCCTGAATACTAAGCAGGCATGATTTGCTTCGTTTATTTTCGTGTCCAGGACTCTCAATGTGCAAGGGTGCTAAACTCTCGCTAGGAGAAGAAGGGGCTAAATAATTTCATTATCTCGTCTTGGAAACACCGAATATCAGAAATATGAAAGAGTTTTTGAAAATCCAAGAAATAATACCCCTTAGATCCCAAAATACCTAGCTGACCTAGAAAAAGTGGTGTTCCTTCCGCGCCACACAGAAGGTATTCGGGGTGAGCACCCCGTCAGGATCAGCCTTGCTTCTAGCCTTTACCAACCTATCGTACTTCGCACGATCATCAAAATAGCAATTCCAAACTTTATCCAGATCATATTCTCCGAATGATCCCCACAGCACACGGCGATCTTGCTTGCTAAAAATGCCATTTGGACCGATCCCCTCCTCTTCGTTGACTCTCTGCCACTCCTCAGCCGTCTCCTTGTACCTATCTTCATAGAAGCAATCGAGGGTAGCGCAAACAGTCGAATCTCTCCAGCTATAGGAGGTGCCGTTATTGGCGTTGGTGACGAACTTGGAGTACTTGCCTCCAAAATTCTGGAGCTGAGCTGAGAGAAAACATTTATTCTCCTCTGGTGTCACAATTGCATCGATGCGTCCTGTCATCCACTCAGCCCAGCCATCAGCCACGAGGGTCTTCGAGTTGGTCATGTGTGTGCTTTTGACGTATGGGTGACCGAATTCCCGGACGTCCCTGAAGAGCCAGCCCTTCGCCAAGTCGGACATCGATTGCTCTTTCACAGGGGAGAATATAGAGCCCTTTTCGATCCGATCAAACCAATCCATGTCGCAGACGTCGGTTTCGGCAAACGGAACCCATTGTGCATACACGACGATGGTGCGGGGGAAGAAAGGAATGCCGTCTTTTCCGTAAATCTCGGGATGTTCCCTCTTCATCTTCTCGTCCAGATCCTCGTGAAAGATATCCAAGACAGGAAATGATTCACTGAGCACACTGACACAGTAATCATAGTTCCTGGGAAACTCCTCATTGTCCGACATCTCGGCCAGAATATCCAGCAGGCGCTTCAACGTCTCAGGGGAGTACCAATACAAGGCTTTCAATCCCCGGGAACCAGGATAATCTTGATCGCGATAGACCTTGATAGTGAAGTGCGTGATGACAGCCAAGTTTCCAGGGCTCCCTCCAAGAATGGCGTGGAAAAGCTCGGGATCGCTCTCCCTCGTTACCTCCTTGAAATTCCCTGCGTGATCCACAATCTCAAGGGACAAGACCTGATCACCGAGAAGGCCGAAACTGCGTCCCAACTGACCATATCCGCCAGTTTGGACATGCCCGCCGAGATGGACATTGATGCATCTGTCTATAAATTAATACCTATTTTTTTTTAATTTTTAATTTTTATTTTTGGAAATTAAGTCTAGAGTCATGAGACAGTGTTTGAAGGACATGAGAAAAAAGGAATCCGCTACGTACTGCCCATGCGGAACGAATGCTTTGTGACTTCCGAGGAAGTCGGCAAATTCTCCAAGTGGCCAACTGACGCTTGTACGGACAAAAGCGTTCCCGTCCTTTTCAAAGTAGACAAGGTCTTCCTTAGTGTTTTTGAAAGTCTGCGAAAGATCAAGCTGGATGTTGGGAGCGATAGTAGAAGATGCTCCGCAGTATTGATGGCCTCCTGTCCTGATTGCCACAGCTATCCTTTGGGACTTGGCGTATTTGAGGGTCAGTGCTATTTCATATTTGTTTGCGGGATACACGATTAATCCTGGTGCAATGCGATTATTATCCTCGAAGGATGAAAGTGCATATTGGTACCTGTGCTTGTCGTAGTCGCCTTCTCCCGGTGTGAATTGATTGCCTGTGATGCCGTTGATGGTGGCCATAGTGAAGTGGGTGCTTTCTAGAGATCGAATCTCAAGTTCACGAGAGATCCAGCAGCCTTATGTATTTTCTCTTACAGCCGATACGCCGCATGATCTGGACTCATGTCTCCCAAGGGACTTGCCGCGTTGCAGTCTCACTGTTTCATACGGTGGAGGTGGTGGTACAGGAAAGCCCGTTTTGGAGACATCAACCAATCGACAGTTGCTACACAGAGGCTCGCATTGGGGCTGACTATTATTACACAAGAAAGTAGCGAGTCAGCTTATAAATATGAAGGGGTTATCCCAATGGTGTAAGCTTATGGCGGCCGCGAGAATGCTGTTTCACATGCAAGAGACATTTAATACTCAGCCTATCGCTCAGCTGTCCAGTTTTGTAGCGGTGAGGTATTATTACCCGTATCATAGGCAAGCTGAGAGGCTTAAATGGTGGATTCTGAGGGGTAGGGTTATAGTTGCACAAATGCATAGTTTTTCAGCTGTGGCGCTTTTTATCCCTTATCAATGCGTGGTAGGTGCTTCTTATCATTAAGGCGCTTTATTAGGGAATTTCAGCTCTAATGTTCCCCAGGGCTGGCAATACCTATTTCTGATCATAGAGCAATGACAGTTGGAATCTTCTATTCAATTTCTTCTGGCTACACCGCAGTGTTCAGACGTCCCGCTGATTCGGCAAAGAGGAGGCAAAGTTATCGCAATCTCGTTCGCATAAGTACACGGCCCACGAAAGGGATTTGTTTGGGCTGATGCTGTCGAAGAGCTCAAGGACTGGAAGGACTAGAGTTTCGGTTTCACGGCTCTTCTGTATGAAATTGGCAGCAATAGTAGTTCCAACTTCTTGCCAGTAGGTCAATCCCACTCGTTCGCCTCACTTCCTGGCCGGATACTAATGCCTCATGTAGATGATGGTAAGACGTTTGATTGTAGAAACTTCTGAAGCCAATATTATACGGTGGGCCATAATCTTACGGCAGCCTTCATTCAACATTCCACGTCATGGTTATCCGACCACTTTCAACAGCAAGCAACTTCCTCAGTCGGAGCTCTACTTGTTCTCTGATTGGATTTGTGCTTCTCGGAACCCTCGACCTGCTGCGTCATATGAAAATTGGCCACTTCACCACTCTAATTTTCTCTCTCAATCTGTCTTTCATAATATCCGACTAACTCGTCATGCACTCACTATCTGATCACTTTTGGAATTTTCACGCCGGGTATTCTGGTCCCCGCTTGGGTGGCAAGCAACAAACACACAACAACGGATCGTGCACTCACTCTTGGCTTGCTCTTTGCCCTTCAGAACTTCGCAGGTATCGTCTCTTCAGCTATTTTTAGAGCTCAATATGCACCGATCTACAGGCCCGCTCTGATCACAGTCGCTGTTATCAAGAGATGTTTATTGTGGTATGTCTGGTGCAGAGACAATTCTCTTCTAGGCAGAACAAAAAGCTTGATAAAGGCAAAATCACTCAAGTGCTCGGATTAACCCAGCATTCAGATATGCTCTCTAAAGTAGAGTTCGCTAGGATTAATTATTTTGCCGAGTTAATCTGGCCGATAGAAACGCTGCATTTTCTTCTTTTCTTTGACGCAATTACCTTTGCATGGCGAAGCTTTCATATCTAGGGCTGTGTGGTGGCTCTTTCTAAACTCGTCAAGGGGAAGTTGGTCAGATTTCCTGCCAATAACAAGAAGCGGAATTTTTCAATTCAAATGTACACGAGCATCAGTTCAGTCCTGATTCTGTCGAATTGCGGATATTTCCGCCCTGAGATACTAGTAGCTGTCAGATTTGTGTGTGAGATTGGTAACAAGTAATATAACCGGTGAGCCCAAATTCAACGTTGTGATGCTTGCCCCGCTCTGCTATCAATCCCATATTTGAATCTATGTTTCTCCTTATCGATTAAGTGTCAAGGTTATCTGTCCCTTAACCTTGCTAGCCCTGCATGTGATTTAGTCAAAATGGTGGAAGGACATGGATTGAAAAGTTGCAAAATATTAGCTGCCCATAATGCGACTCTATCTCCAGCGCCACTCTGCGCTCACCGGCACGATCCTTCCATATTTGAAATCCTTAGTGTATTTAGACATCAAGCAAGTACTTAGTGATCATTGTCTTCTCTCTTTAGTACATACATTCCCTTTAAATACCAGAATTCTTCGCTAACACTGTGCCCCCGCTCGGGCAATGAAGATGTTGGAAACGCCTCAATTGTTTCTCTATCCAATTGTAGCCTCGAACTATTTTCATTATTGTCTACTTTCTCTTGAACGAAATTACTCGGTACCGCGCTCGCGTTAAAGGTCTCAAAGGGCCCAGTAGTCTTCCAATTGTGGGAAATCTCCACCAAATAAGCCCCTTCCCCCTTCTACACACACTTCCAAATACCAAATTACCTCCCAAGTGTCACAATATCTCAATAGCTGAGCAATGACATCTCTGGGCGCAACAATACGGTCCCTTATTTCAAATTCAGCTAGGAAATGTGCCATCATGATGGTGAACTCTGCGGCTGCAGTTAAAACCTGGTTCCTTGTGCACTACTGGAAACACTGAATATAATTTTCTAGTAGGAGGGGTTTAGAGTGTTTAGGAGTGGCTATAGAATATGATTTATACGAAAATATAAGAGATATTGATGTGTGTACAGAGTTTGAGATGCTTAAAGTCAAAGTACCCATCATTTTTCTCGGCACGGTGGGTTTCTCGCCACGCAGGGATGGACCTCGTCATTCAGAATTATAGGTCGTCTAAAGAGTTGGAAACATTAGCCAATGAGAATCCAATAATAAAAACCCTCCCAGATGAACAGCCACCAGTGACTATCGACCTTGATGGCGAAATGCTATACGATACTGCCCGGGAGTCCGGTGGTAGCCAGAGCAAATTCTGTGTATTCCACATGACCCACGACTCACTAATGCCCAATCCTTGGCAACCACATTTATTCCTTCCCTCTTGAGGATGTCTAGACGTAGTAAGGAGCCTAGTTCTGTCCACCTTGATACTACCGCCGTTTGTAAGAAGGGTCGAGTCTATACTATCGAATGATAGACTTGTGACATAAGTATTAACTTCAACTGTCTGGTAGCAGAAGCCGGTGCTCACGTCCCAGATCTTGATGGTCTTGTCGCCCGATGCCGACGCTAGCAGCTTCGAGTCGTGCGAGAAGGCTACGGACTTGACTGAATCGCCATGGCCCTCAAGGGTCTGCTGACAGGTGCCGGTACTCGCGTCCCAGATCTTGATGGCCTTGTCGTCCGATGCCGACGCCAGCAGCTTCGAGTCGTGCGAGAAGGCTACGGACCTGACCCAATCGCTATGGCCCTCAAGGGTCTGCTGACAGGTGCCGGTACTCGCGTCCCAGATCTTAATAGTCTTGTCGCCCGATGCCGATGCCAGCAGCTTCGAGTCGTGTGAGAAGGCTACGGACCTGACCCAATCGCCATGGCCCTCGAGGGTCTGCTGAATAGCATTCCAACCCGACTCTACCTCTGGTTGCTGTGAAATCCAGCTTGGTATATAATTCTGGAATGTATTTCGAATAATACTTTCCTTTGGGGCAAAGATAAGTGCAGAAGAGTAGAGCTGGAGGGGTGATGAGTCCGCTATTGAGCGGTAGCTAAGTACAAAACGCTTCGCATCGTAAAGAAATCGAGATAGTTTGGTGCCTGTTATAAGCTGAAATAATCTCATTTTAGTAAATAATCGCACTTGATATTACTGAGTTACTTACGTCTACTATGGCTAGCAAGTTGTCAATTATGCCGATGCTTTCTGATAACCTCCCGATTAGGCTTAATGCTTCAAGCCAATGAAGGAAATGACACATAAGAAACCTATAGACTTGATCGTTATCGCATATAATATATTTGCCCTCCTTTAAATGATAGACCCAATACTGGCAAGCATATTGGATGTCTGACGGAAGGCATGCATCTATTGTTTGTTTGTCGACCTCTGTCTATAGCCTTCCTAGCGTCCGAAGATTACAGATATCTTTCTTGAGATTGTCTCCCGTAGACAAAAGTTGAAGGCATTGGGTCGCCAATTTAATGTGGGCCTCTTTCTCATTGATCCAGAAGGGGTTCGTCTCACGCTTCTCAGAGTTAAGGAGGAAGTCCCGGAACGATAGGTGGAGTAGTCGTACTGGAATTTCTGGATTAGAAGAAATGCTTAAAACCGAGTGGAGGAGATCTATTCTGCCGTCGACTTTTCCTTTAGAGATTCCAAGTAGTCGAGCAAGGGAACGGGTCGAGAGAGGTCTGGCGAGAATGACGATCGAGCCGACGACTTCCCGAAATCCTTCTACCACTTGGCGTCTCTCGTTTGTAGTAAGTCCAACGTGCAATTGGTTTAGAACTGGGAGATACGTTGCGTCAAGCTTGGATTCCTGGCTTTTGGTCTGATATTGAAGGATCTTGGCAAGTTGTTCCTCTGGTTCGCCGCATTTCCGATCCTTAATAAACCGGCATACAGTTGCAGCAAAAATAAACAAAGGGATTGCCATTCCGACCAAGCTTTGGACTTTTGTTTGGCCTGGCCAATCCAAGGGCAATTGTCGGTCTTGTGTGACTAATTTATTGAAATCATCTCGGATTCTTGCTAGCTCGTATTCCAGGAATGCAGAGATATCATGCTCGACAATAGGGTTAGGAATCTGATGGAGAACCAGACCTTTATACTTGCCGCTTATGTCCTCGAAGCCGAGGCGAATCGGCAGCTCTGGCCGGCTTGTCACAAACAACTTGAGGCGTACTGATTTCCAGCGCTTCACTTGTGAGAAGAGTTGAATCATTATCCTAACATCCTCTTCCTGGTCGCACTCGTCGAGGGCATCACTACTACTATCCTCAAGGAATTCTGAGGATCAATCTGTATATTATCGAAGGGCTGTAAGACGAGCTTCTCGAACTGGTCCTTTAAACTCTTCCCGAAGATAGCCGGGTCGGCCTCGATCGCATTTCGGACGTGCGGTGCTAGCAAAGGTAACTTGTGGATGAGCTGAGCAGTAATCGTAGCGAAGAACAGCGCTGCGTGGCCACGGTCGCCTTCGCCCCTCTTATAGAAGAAACTAGCACCGAGCTCTCCCTTGTCGGCGAAGTTGTAGGCCACTGTGCGAGAGATTGTAGACTTGCCTGTACCAGCCATACCATTAAGCCAGAATATACATTCGCTGTCTGGATCGCCGGCCCAACTGTCAATCCGGTGAAGAAGGTCAACTCGAGTATCTGGATGGCATCTAGGGTTGTGTTCGTCGGCGTGGGAGTTGAACGCGGCGCCTTCGGCGGTGCGGAGTTTAGCAAGAACGATCACTTGATGGACGTCAAGAACTAGTGTCCTGTAGAGAAAATTGTCAGTTTCTGCTCTACAGTACAGGGAATGTGTACGATGCCACGCACGTCTGGTCAACTTGGAGACCAAGAGATATCATGTCCTTACACCTTGCAAGATCCTTCACAATGCCATCCACCTCTTTATTCTTGAAAGGCCATTTCATAGCGCGAACTCCAAACGTCTCATCACTTTGTGTCTTCTTCCAGGCTCCAACTTCGTCTCTAGGTCAGCGAGCTGCGAGGAGCAGTCATTGACCCCATTGCGCAAGCTCCGGGATGCCTCGAGTTTCGCACCATTTGGACCATTCAATAGCGACTGAACCTGTTTGAGGGTGACCTTTAATCTGTCGGCTTCCCTTTGAAGGCGGGTGATGTCGTCTCTGGCATTCTTGACATTAGTGTAGTACTCAAAACATAGTGACGCAACCTTTGCGGACAATTCGATAACCGCGATAACGTTTGCGGCAAGCCCAAGAGTCTCCGCCATCCCTGTTACTTGGAGACCGACTAGCGAAAGCGGGTAATCTGGAATTCTGCTGCCGGTTCTAGTGCCGGTGCTCGAGTAGGGGGTTGAGTAAGCTTTATCCGCACAACCACCAGATCCTTGGTTCAGATTGACTAGCTTTGCGCTGTGTGCCAAGGCACACAGGCAAAGATGGTTCGACGGGTTAATAGGTTATGGCCTCAGGCAATTTGCCATTTTCGGGTAAACCGCGGCGTTGGTGGTCAATGTAATATAGATCGCAAGGCTGCTTAGCTTTTTAATGTGCAAGGTTTCTAACCTGAATGATTGATTAGGCTACAACACCGGTCAACTGCTTAGTAAATACATGTATATCATTAGCGAGATAAGCGAGTATAAAATATTATCTGTGAGCGTAGCAATTTTCATCAAGATCATGTCATTAATTTGCTCGTGCCAGATTCGGTGCCACTCTAGGGAGCTGATTGCCTTCGAACGGTACTGTACACCCTCATAGAAAGTGCTCTTGTCCACAGGACAGATTGCACGATGCAGAGGTCCGTGCGCCGAGCCTTAGAATTACCAGCCTCATTTATAGAGGTGGCGGTGCCAAAGCGGCGAGTTTAGAGGCAAGGCGGCTAAGCCTGAATTGTCCTAATGTTGACCCAAGCCGCAATCGAATCCTACTGTATTGCCAGTCATGAAGAGAACAACGCATTAAAGCAGTTTAAGAAGCCCAAAAGTCAAAAAATTTCCTGATTGAAGCGAGTCTCAAGGAGTCAGTGCATTTGATTTGTTTTGGTGGGGCAGGGGCGTCCAAATCAGGCTAGCGTCATTACTTTTTGTGGTTCGTCAATTCACAACATCTGCCATCGTCCGACAAAGCGACAACGACATCACTGTACGATATTGCGCGCGCACGGCATACCACCCTTCGAAAGAGCAGCTCGAAACCCACTGAAAACATGGT
Organism: Gamarada debralockiae; assembly: GCA_002803225.1. Classification (NCBI taxonomy): domain Eukaryota; kingdom Fungi; phylum Ascomycota; class Leotiomycetes; order Helotiales; family Hyphodiscaceae; genus Gamarada; species Gamarada debralockiae. Next base: position 10,849 of record NXFV01001948.1, read on the forward strand.
AAAGTTTTCCCACCTTCCCTAGAGATTCGACAAATGATCTGGTCTTACTCTATGATTCCTCGGACCATCGAACCTCGAGCACAGCCAACGATCGAACACGTTTCTATCAGCCTGCCTATCTTGTACATCTGCAAAGAGTCTCGCGACTATTGCATAAGGCAATACCAACACTTCTCTCTGGAGGGGTTTATAAATTTTCAGATTGATACTGTTCTCACAGAAGGCAACTACTGGTTTGCTTTTGAAAAGTTACTGGAAAGCAATTAAGTGGAGTTGATACAGCATCTCGCGTTCTACTTTGATGCATTACTTTTCACGATTTGTTCTCCGGGGATTTGCAGCCTCACTTATTGGCCCTCATCAGAGGAGGAGCTCCGTTCGAAGTACCGTGTGGATTTGTTGGCAGAGCTGGAGGGAGAACGAACAAGCTGTCCGTGTCCAATACGGCTACCGGTACTGCACAATGACGGGCCTCCATACCATAGGTTAGTAGTTTCTTTGTCGCAGGGAATTTAGATAGTAATCTTGTTGTTCGGCATCCCGGGCATTCAGACGATACTATACCTGTACTCGAGGTCAATCTCTGGATATGTGGCCATTTTGGCACAAGGTTCGGTTTGAGTTTGCTACGCAGGGCGGGTTAGAAGCGAAATCGAAAGCTTCGATTTACTCGGATGTTGCGAAAGATGCAGCACTGATGTCAAATCATACAGACGAGCGGCACCGTCAACTTCTCGAACCCTGACATGGAAATCTGTTGGCGGGCTGAATTAGAAGGGCCATGACTCAGGCGAAGAACGAGAACTGTGGGGTCATCATTGGTAGCGTGACGTGGACGGTCGCGGATGAGGAGAAGAGCCGTACAGTTTGGAAATATTGGACTCAGGATCATCTTTTTGTCGCCTTGTGACGAACGGTCGTTTCATCATGACTGTCGACGTTTGTTCACGTTGAAGACGCAGATTTTGGGCCGTTCGACTATTGGATTGCGATGAAGCTTTTCATGCCGCCTTCGACTCAAGATCAGAGACTACTCCAATGGAATATGTCACTAAGACATAACTTCACAGAGCAGAGTCAACCAAAGAGCTTCAGATGTCGCCTCCCCTAAATGAAGTTATCCACATCGAAACAGAGATTGGCAAGTTGAGATCTACAGGCTCAAATTACAGTAATTATATCCCTGCTCTCGTGTCTTAGATCGTGTAAAGGAACCTTTGGGCATTAGTCCTAGACCTGCGTATGGCAAAGATATTGGAAAGAGGAGATTGAAGTGAGTGTATTCAACTAATCTCGGTCTCGCCTCCAGATGCTTCTATCACGTGATCATTGTAGGAGCTGACCCGCGGACTGTGTTTAGGTACAACAAAGTCCTTCTTGATGAGCTGAAGCAAGGGTGGATAAGTAGACAGACAATCCTTGTATTCAAGGTGGGGTCTTGAAAGATCCCGAGGCGAGCAGTTTCACGGAAGAGGAACTCGTCAGTATTAGTTTGAGCATGACGACAGTAAGCATCTCCTTCTATTCTCGCCGTATACTCAACATTTACGTTTCCCCAGAGAGTAGAGACTACAATCGGATGGGGCATCCTCTCCTCCTAGCCCACCGCCCGATATCCAATCCTGCCCCTACACCTTCATTCTCGCTGCTGGTATTGACCCATCCACACCCCTAACTACGAAATCTCCACAAGTCGACTACATAATAGTATTCACAAAAGAAATCCTGCGATACTACACCCACTTCGACTTGCACTGCCGAAAGCTACTTCCACGGATGCTATTTGGGAGGGAGATATCATTGCGAAAGATACAATGTTCTTCCTCAACTCCTGGTCCTGCAACCGGGACCCCATCCCTTTTCCGCATCCCAACACATTCCTTCCAGAGCGCTAGCTGGTTCCGAATTCGCCTAGTCATTATCCGTTTAGCTATGGTGGTCGAATGTGTGTGGCTCCTCATATCGCAAAATGAGGGTTTGTACACGGCGTTTTCACATCTAATACTACGTATGAATTGCTACCTGCCGATGGCGAGACGAACTCTGGCATTATCGATCCGCTTTTGGGGATTGAAGATGTCAGGGCCACGAGGACGGGGCCGAAAGGGTGTTAAGATGAAGTTTGTCCCAAGGGCTGAGAAGGTGGCCATGCAGAAGTCTGGCGAGTAGGAAAGCAGAGCGGACAAGGTTGGCGGCTTTAAATGTTCGTATGTATAATTCACTTCCTTTCCACTTGATCTAACCCCTGAGTACATGTATATTACGATGCACGATCAAATGAGTGTTATCTACTTCATATTCATCTCCACCTTCTTGAAGAAATCCTTTTTTTTAAAAAAAAAAAAAAAAAAAAAATTCATACCCATACCGACTCTTTCATATATTTCTTCATCACTCCACACTTTTCTCAGGTATAGGAAGTTGAAGACTTTACGCGTAATACCGACGTATCCCAAGTCAAAGCCACCTCCTTCTCGACGAGTGGAGATAGGGAGGAATAAACTATTGTTGGGTTCTAGGCAGGTTCACTTTCTCCAAAACGATCGATGGCGGGTGATATACTACTGGTCGCAGCAGCTTCAACTTCCTCTTTCAACTTCGTTTGGTCCTTCTTAATTAGAAGCACACAGTTGGGGTCTCCCAGTCCCAGCCAGGAGCATTGAGCACTTGAGAAACTTTGAGAATATTCTTAAATTCCTGAGAAGCTGTCTTCATATCTTGGGGAAGCATTAGTCAGAGCACTTTTAGAAATTACAGTTTCTTTCAAAGATAGTCCGGTGATCGCGTCTAGGACTCTAAGTAGTGGCTGTGGCATAAGCCTATCCTAACGAGGTTCTTCTATCGTACTGGTTTCTATTGGTCAAAATCGACGATTATGGATGAAATCGATAGACGCCCCACACATGCAGCTGACGGCTGTCTTTATCAACAATACGCCAACCAACCCTTTATAATCTCCAACTCCGTGGCCCTCAACTGCAAAACCGTATCAGCATAAAAACAAACATGCTTGCACAGCTTTCTCTTCCCGATCTCAATTCATCTTAACGACTGTCTCTCTATCCCCCGTCTCCGGGCCAAACAAATCTTCCCTATGTGCCATATCATTTGTATACAGCAACCTCGACTTACACTTGTCCACCGTGAGAGGAATGTAAACCGGAGTCACGCCCTATATGGGATCATATTGCGCTGTCGACCATATAATACGGGTCGAGTTCTGGATATCGGCTGGAGACAAATGATACGGAACATTGGGTTGCTCTTGGACTTAGAGGCGTGACGCTCCCATTTAGATATGCATGCTGGTGCCTGGGATTCCGCTGCATGGAGATGAGAGGGAAAATTGTTCCGTAGGTACGTCGCCCGTGGAGAGGCCATAGTAAGTGCCTATATTTGTTATTTGTCGTCAGCGATACGGTTATGGGTATCTCTTTAACAGTAAGTTAGGCTGCGCAGGATAACTTACGGCCAATATAGCTGTACGGTATAGTTTGAATTCCAGGGAGGAAGCGAAACTGGATTCGGTATAGTTGGGGCATGGCAATGGGGTAGATGTCAGCATTGCCTGACTATCATATCAGAGCCAGAAGGTCTTGTTCAGAATCTGAAGAGGTTAATCTGTCGTCAACAAGATATTGAGGAACTTGCCCAGAGGATAGGCTATTGACGAACGGCCAAGTTGGAGTCTGGTGTAGTCAAACTCAGCTGCAAGGGTAAAGAGGATTATCAGCCTTTGTATTAGGACAGTATCATTGGCTACTGGTGTGGTACAGAGTCCCAGATCCTGCTTTAGGCTGGCGACATTCCCTATCAGATTTGGTTGTCAGTAATTTCCCTCCGAGTAGGATAATATGAGAATAGCAACAGGCCTTGGCTCATACCTGATTTAAGGCGGTCTGAAAGATTATCAAACGCCTTTTTAATATTCGCAGAACCTTCCTTGGAATGGTCTGTGTAGACTCGACTGAGCTGTGCAAATCGTTAGAGAAAACGAAATCTTCAACAGCTCTATCAGAAGCTGACCTATATATGGAAACTTGAAGTAGCAGGGTCGCTACTATTACCGAAGCCCTTTACGGGCGCAGCTCCAGCAACTGAGCCGAAGAAAGTATTGGGGTCATTGAGGCGGAAGCTGCGGAGAGAGCCCCAGCGTATGAGCCTGCGTCGGGGACTATTGTCAGACCAGTGTAAGAGGGAGATGAAGTTCTGCTCGACTCACCGCTAACTACGATGGGTTTGCTCTCCTCTGCCCCTGTGACGCTCTTCTACATGATACGCATAAAGTTCGCAGCATCAGCCATAACATTATTCAAGGTAAGAAACTTGATATTCTCGTTCGTATAGGAATCCTCCGGACCAAACGGGTACTCTCTCCGAAATAACGATGCTCGAGAGCGACAGCGATGCTTGCAAGCTCCTTTGCCCATTCATACACAATGGTAGTGTTTTAATTTTCATGTCAACTAACTCTACATTCACATCCACCTCGCGTCTATGTAGATCAAATAATACTTACAGCACAATCCAAGGCCACAGTTTCCTCGCCATGGAAAACATAATTGGTCCCTTGGCTTGAGGAACTCGGTAAAGATGCTATACCGCTGTTGGAAGATTCCGTTGTTATTTCCGAAGTGATCGATGAGTTGGGTTAGAAATTTCCAGTCGCACGCCGTGTGGTTGGTGTCTGCCCATAGGCCAGCGAAACGAGGACAGCTGCTAGAAGCAGCTTCAGTGGAGAGAGTACATCCATCTCTGCTGAGAAAGAGAATCTACTTGAAATGTCTTCTCGTAGCTTTGCTTGGGCGGAAAGACAGCTTAATCTCGATTGAAGGGGAAGAGTAGTCGGAAGACAATTTTATACCATCACCACTACTTTTCATTCTCAACGTCAGGACGTTGCATTTGCCCCGAGTCTTACATCAGTTCTGGTTTTGGCTTTTACGACGTTCCGTTACCATGCTGGCGATGAAGTGATCTGCGTGGCTTGAACAGCTGAAAGCCGGGTTCACAAGTCTTGCCACTCCGAAGCACCCGCTTCCGCTTCTAGCGGAGAATATCCACAAAGCACGGGGTAGCTACTAGGTATAGTCAAACTGACGACAACAACGGGCAAGGGGATAGAGAGTCGTGACGGACTGATACCACCGCTAGAAGGAAACGAGGAAGAGAGTGGGAAGGAGAGCAAGTTCTCGGTTTCTCGATTCTTACTTATGCCAGGGGTTTCGGGGAACACGTGTTGAAGGTCATTACGGCAGGCTCCTATGAATTGGTTTATAAACGGAGAAATGCATCCTTCCCACAGCTTAAAAATACATAAAGCTTAGATTGAAAGCAAAACCGAGGCAACATTTCAGGGGGACGAATTATAATCACATGACTACACCTTTTTCAACCCCCCCGGCTCTCGCTTCAATCGTTGTGACATCATCACCAAATGTGTCGCGTAGCTGAAATTTCGGACTTATGACGATATTTTTCGGAGAACATTCCTGGCAACACCTGAGCTCCAATGATATTGGATAACGGTATCATTTTCTAGAAGGGACCGAAACATATCCATAAATGTGGTTCGCTGATAAATTTGGGCTGGTGAGGCTTGGAAAACTGCTGTTGCACTGAAACATCCGATGTTCAAAAGACACGAATACCCCCCGCACTGATTTTCCAAGCTCGACGTAATAGGAAGACCTTCACAACTCACAACTCACTTACATCTCAACAACATAAAAAGCACACAATCTATTCAATTGACCAGCAGCGACAATGCCTGAACAGCCCAAAGTCCTCTTCGTCGTTACCTCCCATGGTAAAATGGGAGACACTGGCAAGCCAACCGGCTGGTATCTGGTTCGTTCTTCCTCTCATCTCAATCCCTCCCACCCAAATCTCCCACTTCTCTCCCATTTCCTTACGATCTGCTAACTTCCTTCCTACACAGCCCGAGTTCGCACACCCCTACGAAGTGCTCTCCTCCCAATGCGAGATTATCGTTGCCTCTCCGAACGGCGGTGAAGCCCCACTCGATCCCTCCTCCGTCGAAGCCTTCAAAGAAGACGCCATCTGCTCCAAGTTCTTGAAACATAATGAGAATTTGTGGAAGAATACGCATAAATTAAGCGAGTTTAGTGGGAAGGCAAAAGAGTTTGAAGCTATTTTTTTCGTCGGTGGTCATGGTCGTATGTTCTGCCCTTCTTTTTCACCCAAATCAACCCAAAATGAGCCAACAGAGATTTATTGGAGGAGAGATTGGAAGGATGATAGGAGTGGTTAGTTGACGAATGGATGCTGACGGGTGGAATTAAACAGCAATGTGGGATCTAGCAACCGACCCCATCTCCCACAAAATAATCGTCGAATTCTACGAAAACAACAAGATCATCTCAGCCGTGTGCCACGGACCAGCCGCATTGGTAAACGTGAAAGTCTCTTCTAAGCAATACTTGCTTGAAGGACAGAAAGTCACTGGTTTCTCTAATACTGAGGAGGATGCTGTGGGCCTGACAAGCGTGGTGCCGTTTAAGCTTGAGGATGCCCTGAATGCGGCGAGTGGGGGACATTATGTTAAGGCTGATAAGGATTGGGGTGAGAAGGTTGTTGTGAGTAGGGGAGGAAGATTGATCACTGGGCAGAACCCCGCCAGTGCGACGGGCGTGGGACAGGCGATTTACGATGCTATTTTTGGGGAGTTGACTACGAGGGATGAGATTTGAGTGGACGATCCATGTTGTTTTTGCACGATGTCGAGCATGAGATGCTGAATGAAAAGTTCGTTCATTTGATCTGCGTCTATGCGACTGAGGAGTGAAATAAGGAAGTGACATGTGATCGGAGGGCAAACTAACGTCTCTGCATGTTGGCGCCAGTGCTAATTGAAGGTTGGCTATCTACCCCGCGCTACCAGTGGTGCGCTGGAAGGGAATGTTTCCAATGGATGTCATATGGCGGTCATGTGCTATTTCCTTCCAGTATCTCTCGTCCTCTCGGAGTTCCGAATCCTGTCTCCAATTGACATTGGCAGGGCGAGCAAGAACCAGGTCTTTGGGAAGCACCTATACCTGAAACACCCTTGCAGCCTCTTTATTGCTGACGGGAACTGGGAAGATGGAGAGAAGTTTGCAAAAAGCGCTAAAAATCAAGGAAAGTTAGCAATCCTCCCGACTCCCGTCCTCCCGCGCCGGATCACAGGTTCCGCCAATCATACTGTGTAAGTCATAGATCTAACACACAAAGCTCGATTTATGTTGTTTTAGTGCTCCATGATGATTGATGCACTGTTCTTGTGTTGTGGAACGTGTTGTAATCAGGCTTTGTTGATTCAGGCTGGCTAAAGGGGGAGGTGAGGATCATGTGAATGAGGGGTAATTGAACGAAGTCGTAGGCACGCAGGTCAATCGTATGCACTCATTGCATCGCGCCTAAAAAGGAGTGGGAGTAAGTAGAGATGGGCAGAAAGGGAAGGAGGATAATCAATAGAAGAGGGAACATGGAAAGTGGAAGGAGTGCAGAGAAAAGATGTCTATTCGGTATATCCGTTTCCTCCAATCTGACCGCGGCTTCATCTACACCACAACCCATTCACTTCAATCACCTTCTCTAAATACCGGACAGACACGCAAATGCATAGAACAGGAAAGCAACGATTAATCGCTCTTGATGCTGTGCTGCAAAATGCCTGCCCATTGCTCGCTCAGTAAGAAGAGGAAGTAGTAGAAGTGTCAATGCATTGAAGTCGCTCGAAAACCATCTTGTTGTAATATCGAAAAGGAACGCAATAGTAGAAAACCAAGTGAGGAAATCTTTTCGCCCCCATCCAATCATCCCTAGTCCATCATCCATCTGTATTCGCCAGTCCCTATTTCATCAACTCGATCGAAGGAAGAAAGGAGGGGTATCGTCATGTCCGTATACGTATCATTCGCCCATCCCAATCCATACCAGGTCATCATCAGAAGATATCCTAGTTGCTCGTCTTCTCCTTAACAACCTCCTTCGCCTCCGCCTTCTTAGCGCCCAAAAATCTCACGAGAAAACTATACGCATCGCCACCGACAATCAATCCCGTAGCAACCGCAGCCTTGCCATACGTAACCAAACCCTCACCACCAACCTTCTTCACCTCCCCCTTATAGGTCCCAAGCACATAATCCTTCGTTTCATTGCCCTTCTTCAATGGGAAAAACACAATGCTCTTTCCATTCTCGTAGATCTCTCCAGTGGGCTTCTTGACATATGGGAACTTGGAGTCGATTGTGGAGAGGGTGTGGTCGCCGATGGAATCGGCTTTCTTGACGTAGGGGGAGAGGTATTCATAGGGTTTGGAGAGGTAGGGGAGGAGGGGTTTGCTGATGGAGTCGATGGTTGAATGGGTGAAGGAGAGGGACTTTGCGCCGTAGGGGTTGGATTTGAAGGTTGAGATGCTGTCGCTGATTACTGGGTATGACGCCAAATGCTATTGACCATCAGTAAATTGATTTGAGAGCTTATCGGGGAGCGGATGGTGGGGAGGGGAGGGGAGAAAGGACGCACGGCGAGGAAAGCAGAGGAAGGCGCTTCGCCGTTTACTTGTTCCATCTTGGAGGTAGTGTCGGACTCTGAATGTGGCATATAGTTCACAGCAGTGTGGAAGTCTGCAGAGTCGTGAGATCAGCTATGTGCCAGTATCGCGGGCGTTGAGGTCGTGGTGCTGTCATGCACTGTGCCTTGCATGAGGGCGGGAGGAATGTAAGGGTAGGTGGGATGTTTCACTCACGATTGTTCTTGTCGATAAGTTGGAGTACGCGAAAGGTCAGAAGATCGTATTTTCCAGGAGAAACAGAAGTGGTGGTGTAGGAAGGTTTATTAAGTGAAATGCCGGTGAGGTATGGGTAAGGTAAGAATATCCATGCGCCACACCTCCGTCGTCCTCATGAAAGAAATTCGCAAGTAGATTTGCATGTGCTTGGTTCCCTGATTTTCAACGGCAGCGCGCCTCGTCATCCAAAAATCACCATGGGCACATCATCCGTTATCCCCATCTTCCAATCACCATCTCTTAAGAAGAGGAAAATGCAGGGGATCTTTGGGCGGAATAGTCCCAGAATGTGTGTGTGGTGGGTTGTGATTTGAAGATGGGGGTCTAGAGATAATGGCTGTTGAATGCGTAGTCTGTGGGTGCCACAACTGCCATGGAAGCTGTTTTGTTAGCATGTGAAAGTATCTTTCGTCATCCACAAGATTAGATTTCTTCATTCACAAGTCGCAGAAGTGAGAGATGAGACGCATTGAATACGAAATTCAGTTGAAAGATACCTAGGAATACAATACAAAATATTTGAGATACTTGAAGAGTGGATATTCCCTCATTTGAGAACAAAAGTTCAGGAAAAATACATTCTTCAATCCATGCTTCATCATCAAAATCTCAGCCGTCGTTCTTATCGCTCTTATCTCGCGGAGACGGCGGACGATCTTTCGAGGGGTTGCTTCACACTCGCCGCAAACTTATCTTCATTAAACCCCAAGTCAATCCCCTATTATTCAAACTGTCGGAAGCTTTACCGACTCCCAATCTCTTGATCGAAGGTCAACTCCTTTCCTCGCGGGGAAATTCTCGAAGATATTTCGGACCTTTTGTTGTAATTTTTGCTGTCGAACGCTTGGCGCCGCGTCCGTGTTGTAGATCAGACGGCTTCAGGGGTCAATTAGTGCCCCGAGCCAGCCTATTTTTGAAATCCAGGCGATGTCAAAGCTCCCTTTCATTCTTTGATCTGATCTGACCAGATCCGCGGAACAAATTTTCCTTCAGTCCCCGGTACCAAGAACCAGAAATCTTAGGGGAAAAGTAAATATTTCCTCACCTGCCATTCTGCACCCCATTCCGTTGCACAACAGCTTGACAAACGGCCATGCCTCCGAAGCTGTGCTGCCCACTTGAAGCAAAGATCACCACTTGCCCTGAGCGTTCACCAGCCACACTTCGCTTCCAATTGACATGTGAAATGTCTCAACACCTCTCGCCTATTTTTCAACGCTTTAAATCTCCGTGGACAGAAGGACTATTTGATAGGGAGGTATGGCCTTATCAATTGTTGAGTACTTCTCTCGTAAAATGTATCTTCGTACCTTTTATGGCTTTATGAATGACAGATACACCGGCTACTCGGCGCGCCGTCGCCGGACGGATCGTGTAGTGGAGTGCTCTTGGCAGAGAAGGGAGGACGGGCGCCGAGGGGAGGCGACTTCCCTTCGCCTTGTCTTGTGGGATCCGCTCTAAAGTCCTAGGCGTTTGCAGAGATTTCTTCCTCTTCTGATTCTCATATGCTTACCGAGGGACTTCTCAACTTGTGTCTCAAAATTGCTTTCCTGCTGAAAGTAAAGACGAGAAGTCTCGTTTCGTACCGTAAGGGTAGGCGAAATGACGAAAGCTCTAACTTTCCTTCCAAAGTTAAGGGGTCCTTCTGTGGCGTTTACCTCTGCATAAGAATAGCGGGGCTCATAATATGCAAGTGCTTTGATAGGGAAACTGTGGAGTGCATCCTGACTTTTGGAAGGGTTGGGAATTGCATGTGATTGCTGCCTTGCTTCGCTGGAAAGAATGGGAAAGGGATTGGTGGTAGGATGGATGTGGGCCCGATACTAGGATGTACTGTGTGCCTATATACAATGTGTGTGTTATTATAAGGGAAGTCCTCAAGGGGAGGAGGGAAGGCTCATCGAGTGGTGATGTCTTGTTGTGTCACGTGGAATTTCAGATGCTCCCCTCAACTCGGAGATGATGCCAGGGGCGATTTCTCTATCTGAATACCGGCCGATGCAAATAGTTCGCACGGTTAACATGGTTAAGCAAAATACCCTTCACTACATTTGTTCAAGGCACCCACATTCCGGAGAACCCAATCCGTCACATACACCGCGATCCGACCTTTTGCCGACATTTCTTCGGCGCTTAGTGAAGAGAATCGCTACTCAAAGAGCTCAAATTTGACCTACAGTCAAATTCACTGCGAGAAGCCAATGGCTCTCTTATCAGGAGCAGGTTCATACCCCGTGAAGGCCCAGGATGTCCCGACGAATCAATTATTGACAAGGCGACGAAGATAGTGCTGGATACTACACCCCCGACAACCCGAACCTCAGCATCCCTACAGCGTCCCTAGGTCTTTATTTTCAATTCCTTCTTCTATTTTGATGGGTTTCTTGTCGGGGAACTGCAGTGTGCTTGGAAACAACAGTTCAATCGCTAATGACATGTATCCGACAACACACTCTCAGGCCACTCTATTCCTGGGGCAGGGTCCGTACTATTCGCAATTATGAAATGAATGTGTTATCAGCAAAGTTTTAGACTTTTGAGTTGTGCATAGAAGTCTATGGTGCGACTTGCGTTCGATCTTTTCCATGATTCTCATAATACGCTGGTGAGTTTCAGAGGCAGGATCCGGGGAAAGACAGTCATAACTTCCCATGGTCATTTTAAAGGAACACTTTCTCGCCGCGACAGAACTCAGGATTGAACTTTTAAAGGCATTGTTATTGTTGTTACTATTATTGTTGTTGTTATTTTTGTGCTCTCAAGAGCTTACCTCACGCGACCATAATGTTCCTCTATCAACAACGGATATCAGCAGTTAAGTTTTTCCTATTCAAATCACTTAACTAGGGAGTGTATCGCAAAGCACAGTGTTCCCATATTGCGCTGTGGGAAGTCACATGCTCTAAGCGAGCTGCCTACATATATCTCTCACGTTCCCTTACCTTTCTAAAATTCAGACAACGCTTCCTAATACGTTTTCAATGCTCTGCAACCACAGTATGTGATAAGTATATTATAAAATACTAAGCTAGAGAAGAAAGAAAAGAAAGGAAGAGGGTAAGCCTTGACTTTTATAGTACTACGGTCGACCCCTATACGACCGTCCACCGGTTCCAGCCGCAAACAGGTCATATGATAGTGCCAGCCATCACATTCAGGCGCAAATAGCGTATAATACCAGGCATTTTGTGCTTTGCGCATGCTTAGAGCGCCTTCCGCGCCTTCCGCTAGTCTATAGAAAGTTTCCGCTGCCTGTACTTTCCCTGATGTAATGTAATAGTTCTAATATATAATAGCTTAGAAGGAATTAATGCCTGAGATCCAAGATATAATAGTTTTTAACTCTTACTTAGATCACATGATCTTGGGATTTTCCTGAGATTATGTGAAGCACTATGAGCTGAGCTATATCTTCTCTTTCTCTAATCTTATACCTTCTCTTCTTTCTTTTTTAGTTTAGATTCCTTTATATACAAAACGGTAGTAGAATCAAAGCCTCATTTTGCCTAGATATATCACTGCCTTTGTGACATTCTTGGTCATTCATCGTAATAATACATATCAATTAAGACAAATTGTCACGAATCCAAATTTCAGAGCCTAGAAGACAAGGTAGAATAGGTTCAATTACGACTATTCAAAGCTAAGGAAAGAAGGAAAGGTCAGAGCTCCCTGAGCTCGCACAGATATCTAATCAAAACACTAACGACCACTGCGTTACCTAGCAACTGATTCCCTGCCTGTACGGGCCATCCGTAAGATCACGTGCGCAGTTCTTACAATTGTAAGAACCTTGCTTAGATCACGTGAGGGCCAGGACCACCATACGTACGATCGTGACACAAATAACTATACAATTTAACATTCGGGACTCTAGTTACTATCCAAAACGAATTGGGTGAGGGCGTGCAATGCGCAACTCGCCAGTAATACGCAATTTTTCGCGAAAATCATCACTATCCATCAACTCCTACCTTAATTTCTATGCGCCACAATGCCTCCTAGTGATTAACACGAAGAAGATAGGGTCCAAAGGGCCTTAGAGCTCATACGACGAAATCCTGAGATAAATGCTAAAGAGGCTGCGCGTCAGGCGCGCGCAGAGTATCATCGTGTTCTGCGGCGCTTGAATAGTGTTCCGTGTTCATCGAGTCGAGGGGGACATAATAAGAAACTGGACGAGCTTGAATCAAGGGCACTGAAAGAGTACCTTCTAATATGTCATAGGATGGGACAGGGAGCTGGCCTAGACTATGTTGTCGCTGTTGCAAACTCGATTCTTCGATGCCAAGGTTCTAATGGATCATACTCGAAACGCTAGGCTAAGGCGTAGATAACGAGAGAGAAGGAGTTTATTAAGCTTTTACGATCGAAACCACTCGATGCGAAACGACGAGCCGCGCATAATAAGAAGCAAATGGAGGACCACTTCAAGGAGTTTCAGAGGTATAAGGACTACTAGGGCATATTAGACGAGGATATCTATAACATAGATGAAGTAGGCTTCATGATTAGCATAGTCTCTGGCTCTCTTGTTATCGTCCCTGCAAGCTGTGATACTGTTTATATCGATGATCCTGCGAATAGGGAGTTAGTAACTTCTACAGAGTATATTAACACAGGAGGTTATTATATCCCTCCTATGATTATCTTCCAAGGAGCATATCACTTACGCAAATACTTTAAGAATAATACATCTAGCGGTATCCTTTGGACGCGCTCTGAATCTAGCTTTACAAACGATCGACTCTCTCTTGTCTAGTTAAAACATTTCAATAAATATACAGAGAAGCGGACGAAGGGATAATATCGTATATTGATCTTTGATAGTTATAGGTCACATATCACCCAAGAGTTTATTGACTTCTGTTGGGAGCACCGAATCCAACTATATTAACTAATCCCTCATTCGACACATCTTTGCTAGCCTCTTGACGTACATGTGTTCCAAAAGTTAAAGCATAAATTCAAGAAGTTAATACGAGAGGAAGTATTTCATAGCGTAACGAAAATTACGAAAACCGACTTCTCTTCGATATTCTAGAAATTCTCTAATAAAACGTTTACTCCTAAGCTCTGCAAATTAGCCTTTGCGAAAGCTAGCCTTATACCGTACGATCCCTCAATTGTACTTAATAAAATAAAAGACTATAGAGGTAATCAAGGAGTAAGAGAGCAATCTCTCTTGACCGACTCAGATGAATCTATAGCGTTTACAACACTACCGCCACTCCCTTGGACTGAATTCTCTACTCCGATCACGAATACAAGTAGAAGGAAAGGGGCTGAATACGTGAAAGGTCGTTTGTTAGCTAGTACGATTACACCGACTGTAATCAGGGTTCATGAAAATGTCATGAAGGTAGCGGACAAAATAATTATTACAGGGCAACTTTCTACAGAGCTTTTAATAGTCAATAATACTAAGGAGAAAGAGCGAGAAGAACGAAATAATGCGCTGAATAAGGTCGTTCAAAAATACGGAGAAATATATAGTTATATAGCGCGTAGGCAGATTGCAGAGGACGAAAAGGAGGAAGACAGGGTAGTTAATATACATAAGAAACGACTTAGGAAGCTATATCTTGAGCGTTGGAAGGAGTTTATAAAGGAATAGCCTGGTATTTTCTATATTCTAAAGGAAGACGGTAAATTTGGTAGTACTAGGACATTAAAAGAGTTGGGGTTGATTTAATGATAATTTTTTGAATAATTAATATCTAGAAATAGTTGCATATTGCTGGCGAGTTGCGCATTGCACGCCCTCACCCAATTACGTAAGGAGTTGGGTGGGCTGGTGCTAACCGAACGATTATTGTCAATAACTTAGAATTCAAGATAAAGAGCAAGGGAGAGTATGTACAAGATGTCCTTAAAAGGGGCATCGCTGCCTAGCTCAATGCCTGAGGCTCTAACACATAACAAGCGCCAGCTCCGTCGCACGACGGTTAACTCAGTCAGGAGCCAGTACGTTACACGCCGGCAGCCTCGCTTTAAGTTCGCGATTTCCTTTCCTCCGACCCTTTAAGAACATAAATACTCTTGAGTTCCCCCATATGCCGTTTCATGTTCATGGTGAACCCCAGCGAGTTGAGGTTGACGGTTGCGAGATATCGGTTCGTTTTCGCCTCCGCAGGTCCGATTTCCAAAAATACATCGACTCTCTTACCCCAGCGAGGGATCTCAACTTCTGTGTATTCCGGCTCTAAATTCAAGAACATGTTGTGTCAGTCTTTTGGCAGTGGCTACCATCTTCACTACTTACTATTCTTGACATTTTTCAATGAGTCCTTGCGAAGCTCGTAGCTGAATGGGTCGTACACGATTGCTTCGTTCTCCTCAGCGGCGATAGTGCCTCTCCTTAAGAGTTTGAGGGTCGGTGTCCGTTTTGGAGGCGGAGGGTTCGGTTCAGACATAGAAGAGGCGGGCGAATGAGCTTATTAATGTTGATGTTGACGATCTAGAATATTCGAGTGCCTGTTAAGAAAAGCATCAGGCGAAACGGTGAAGATTTTTAATAAAGGGAGCGAGGGCCCTGCTTATGGGCTTTGTGGGTGTCATGAGCGACCCAATCACCGATATCTTTGCAACCTGGCACTAATGGCGTTTAAGCGGACGGCGGTGCCCGAAGTTTGCGAAGGTATAGCCCATAAGTATTTGAACAGTACTAGTTTAACGAGCGCCACGGCGCTCTACACTTACCTTAAACAAGTAATATAATATGAGAGCTTTAATGTGGTATATGTAGTATACTACTTGTTTAAGGTAAGTGTAGAGCGCTGTGGCGCTCATTAACTAGGGCTGTTCAAATATTTATGGGCTGTACCTCTGTTAACTAGGTAATTACCCCAGTCTGGATATATAGACACCTTGTCCACAGACCCTAATGAATCAACCTTCTTGCAAACCTATCATTTCTATCTTCGCACAGCACTTGCGGGCTGTGCTCTTTCATTAGATGCTAGCAGATACAAGGAAGAAGAAAACCATGGCGTGGACGCGCAGCTCTCTCCCATTCCCGCAGGCTTCCGCAATTGGCAGAACACCAAAACTTGACTGGTTTCCGACCGTGGCCATACCTTGCGACGTGTTATGTCCAGATACTGCCTTCAGCAATGTTTTACAGCATTGCCTGCATAAAGCACACCAATCGTATACAGAATTCGCCAACTCTGCCACGTAAGATAATGATGTGGCTTATGCAACCAAAGCAAATAGGACGGTTATTTGGACAATGCTTTTTCCTTTCGAGTTACAGCCTTGTCAGCACATCTTCTAATTTCTACGCAGAAGAATATATTGAAAACAGGTTCGAAGTTGTGTTTTCTTGCTCATGGCTTTGAAATGCGATGTGGGGAAGAGCCTTGTTTGAATCGTGTTAAAAATGCGAGACTTCCCACAATATTTATGTGCGCGATGTGGTGTGATCAAATTGTGCCTCTTGCGAGGCTTGCGGCTGCAACGGGCATCCAATGCGGATTATTGGTGGCTGTCGATGCGGTTTTATTGCGTTAGCTCTCCGGGAGATGGTGGGGGGATAAGAATGAGGCTGGCTTTGTATTTGCTATTTCTGAAATGCCTTAAAGCTTTGGGGTCTTTGGAGTACTGGCCTTTTCTTTGCGAAGTCTTGGTCCTGCCGTGCACATTTCTAATCTCCAGTGTCCTTTGAAGCAATCTTTGTCTTGGCAAAATCCATATAATCTTTCCACTGTCTGTAAGAAACGGTACTGCGCCGATACCCTCCTCCACTCCCAAAGCGATGGACGGAGATGCAGAAGCCGGAGGCGAATCGCCGCATCATAACACTCAAAACACCCCGGATGCTTGGGCTAAACGGCATTCGCTTTCACTTGGTATGCTAGGCCTATCTGATCATAGACCAATCACTAATACCAATTGTTAGATGGCGGAGGTGTTCGAGGGTATTCAAGTCTTTTAATCCTTCGAAAACTTATGGAACTGATCAGGAACGCTGAGCTCGAGTATGGCGACGGCACAACATCCTCCTATCATCCAGAGCCTTATCAGGAACCCTACGACAGTTTACACGAGGCCAACCCTACGGAAAATGGCCGTGAAGCCGAGACAGATACACATCGATATTTGCCATGCCACTATTTTGATTTCATCGCAGGCACTAGTACAGGGGGGTAAGCTAAGCACAGCATTCTTCCATTGCGAAATGCTTACTTGCCTAGACTTATTGCAATCATGCTTGCTCGGCTGCGCATGTCTGTCGACGACGCCCTGACAGTCTTCAAAGAAATGTCAAAAGAAGTTTTCAGCGCTCCACGTGCTCCTGTTTGGTTTCCATGGATCTACACCTACAATCATAGGAAGCTGGAAAGAGTTATTAAGAGGATAGTCGATAGGCATATCCCTATAGCAGAGCCTAACTGGTCGACAAGGGAGAAGGAGTTCTTTACGGAGCTCGCCGGCATTTGTAATTGGTAAGCTCTTGAAGTCCTCGATACCCTCAAGTATATGCTTGAGTAAGAAGCATACTTAATACTGATTGTTTTCTATGTTAGCATTGTTGTAGCAAACGGTAATACAAAGCAAGCCAATACACCATACCTTTTCCGGTCATATATATCTCCTCCAGCAGGGAACAGTGCACCTTTCATTCGGAACCCCGGAGTTAGAGACCACTATCCTATCTGGATGGTTGCAAGAGCCACTTCAGCCGCACCTGGATACCTCCGTGAGGTGGAAATTGAAGGTCGAAAATTTATTGATGGGGCTATTGGGTTCAACAATCCATCGGCTGAATTGCATGGTGAGATTGAGTACCTCTATGGTGTGAAAGCGAACGCACTCATCCTCAGCATTGGAACTGGCTTACATACACCCCGTTCATTTGGAAACCTTCTTGGACTTATCGCGACCGCTTTGGATATGGCTACTGACTGTCAGAAAATTCATGAGGATATGAGGCGTCGTTCGGCGGAGGGGGAGTACTACAGATTCAACGTTGAAAGTGGAATGGGGGACATAAAACTGGGAGCATACAGAAAATTACCCACAATGGAAACACTGACTACAAACTATCTATCGAAGCCGGAGATCCTTGAAGATCTCCGAAAAGTCGCGAAAAGTCTTGTCAAAAATCGACGCGATCGCATAGCGCAGAGCAGAGATCGCTGGGAAGCCTTCTGCTGCGATACTCGATATCGATGCCAACGCGGACCACATAAGCGGTGCCAGTATGGCTACCATGAAAGAACTCGCCATCGTTTTGTGGAGCACCTCAAACGTGATCATGGGATCGAGGATGATAATGAGAGGAATACGCTAATTGAAGAGTCTAGAAAGGTGTTCATTGAGGCTAGGGCGAGGAGGCATACTGCAGCACTTAGTGGTGTTAGGAATACGGGCGCAGCAGGAGGGTAATGTTGGTAGCGGTGATCAATATGCATGGATTTCTTGTGTATGTGGGGAGTAAAGAAAATCGGAAGCAATGCAGTGTATTTCTGTAATGAAATTGCATTCGTCAAGACCGTAAGAGAAGTACTAATTTCAAGCGTCTCCTATAACTCATCTCGGTATCACAGATTCCTCCTGATTTCCAAGTCCGATCTGGGCCTTATTTGCCGACTCCATACTTGAGATTCAACGCGGCTCCAATCCCAGATGTCTCATCTGTTGACGCTTATTTGCTAGAGGCCATCATAGAGGCGTTGAATCGGTGATATTTTGCAAAGGAATGATGTGTTTGTCTTAGGGGTTAAAAATGCTATTATTTTTGGCTAATAACTACCGTACATCTTGAAGTAGCAGTTCCTGGTTTGAGAATAAAGTCACTAGTAAACCTAACTAATTAAGATACTACTACTATTATTAATATTAGCTTAATTAGTATAACTAGCTTCTACTTTAATATATAATAATATAAAGCTATAGTCTTCTCTATATCCTTAAATAAGATAGACTAGATAATTAATAAGAAAGAGCTAGTAGAGAGATAGTAATATATAAAAACTAAGAACTAGAAAGATATAGAGCTTATATAGACCTTACGCCCGCTATAATATAAGGAGTATAAAGATATTTTCTTAAGGGCGGCGTTAAACGAGTTTCTGTCACGGTTGGCTTCAAAACATAATCATAAACAGGAACAGCCCTCAATTGACTCGAACAAC
>NXFV01001982.1:0-55097 GCA_002803225.1 Gamarada debralockiae
TCCAAGAGTCAGCAGTACATAGATGATAGGTAACCGTATTGAAGGATTCTCCAATTCACGATCAGTCATCTCAGGCGAAAGCTACGTAGGCGCAAACCTTTCTCATGGAAAATGGTAATCCTCATGGCATTTCGAGGGCATGGAAAGAGGCAAGTAAAAGGTAGCTTTGACTATCGTGTGGCTTTTCAGCAGCTTCTAGCCTTCTTCGCCTTGTTCTTCGCCGTGCTTCTCTGTCAGATTTACAGGCCTCCTGGTCGTGGTGGAAAGCCCCAAGCTACCGAAACCAAGGGGACGGTACCCTTCGTTGCCTCCGAGCCGAACTTGGCTTTGGGGGTCTGACCGCATTTCAGCTTATGAGATTTAAAGCCTTTGGGATTTTGCGTGCAAACTGATCCCTCACGGTTGACGCCTAAAACCGCCCCCTTGGACGCGGGAACAAAATTCGCCAGAGCATTGACGCTCGGATTGATCCATTATTCATGCGCGGATTTCTTCGGAATATTTTCGCCATTTGGAGATGGAAGTGGAAGAATTATTTAATTGCTGTTTCGGGCGATTTGATGAGGAGGGCGGCGGCCCGGGGCGGAGGAAGTCGCTACAAAAGTGAGGCGGGTGACATCTCAATTGATAGCCACTCAACCTATGAGAAGTTGAGAAAGGTGTCAGATGCGCAAAGCATGACAGGCATCGAACAGCCTGCTTTGGGGTGAATAATTTACCTTTGGGGATGTAAATAGCGACAAAATACTGATAGTTTGATATTGAAATCTTTAGCGTCATCTCTCCAGGCTCCTTCACTCGCCGTGTTCTACACCGATCGGGCCGCTACTAAACGGCCAAACCGAGCCTAAGGACAGTAAAGACGTAGTTAAAGATACTAAAAAACGGTCCTTAGGGATGGAGCCTGCCCAATGAAACTACTGTTCCTGAAAATACGTTTTTTGAGCTAGAGGGAAATAGGCTGTTTTGCGAGTCATAGAACGGAGCCTAAGACCACCGTGTCGGCTCTTAATCGCTGGGAAAGGTAGTGTACCTTAGAACCCTGATCCCGGTCCTGGAGCGGGCTAAGACTAAACTCAAAAGTGGTTTTTGGTATCTTTCCCGTGCTTCGAGATCTCGACGGGCTATCTTTACTCATCCAGCCGATTCTGCTTGGCAAACTCCTGCCTTTGAATTGGCTGCTTCCATTAGCACACCAAACCCCTCAGGGTTGCCGGGCGACAGCAATATCCCTACTCGAATCCAGATCACTCCGAAAGTCTCCTCCCACTCTTGAGTCTTGATACGTTCACCGCTGCCATGGGCCGATCGCTCTGTGATCAATGTTTAAATGTCGATTGCCGACGATGAGATTGAAAATAGAGCAGCTGACCTTTTTATTTTCTGTTATCTACAGTTAGATGCTCCTCATTCGTTTAAATGAGAATCGGAAAATTAATGCCCAACTTCCCAAACGTGCCCAAGGAGGGTCACCCTAGCAAATGCTAATTCTTATATAGTAAATCCAGCAGCCCGCAAAACAAAGCGGAGAATCTAGAAATGTCATAAAACGGCGGGCAGACTTTGCTTCAGGGGGGAAGGGGGGAAAAGCAAGGCTGCCCAATTTCAGTTGAAAAGTCGACGATGTTAGTACTAGTACTGTAAGTTCCGCACTGACGAAACGCATGAAAAGATCTGCACGGCTCTTCAAAGCTCACCGCAGGTCCATATTGTGCTGCCTCGGTACTCCCTTATCCGCATGTTGATCGCTGGACGAGGCTGATGGATTTCATGCGAATCACTTTGGAGGTCATAACGCATCGGTAAACGGTTTCCTCGAGCTGCTTGAATTTCGAATGACGTTTTTGGATACATTCATGATGACTGGAAAGAGGAAAATGGTTTTGGGACGATTGGCCGTTGACCGCCAGAATCATATCCCGAAAAGTCAGTTGGGTGAATTTGATCATTTCAGGTCCTCTGTCTAACTAGATTGAGAATTCACTGCACTTCAACCTCAACCCCAAACCGTGGGACAAAATTAGAAATACAGACAACTGGGGACATCAACCCTCTATCAACGCCTACGCCTCGTGAGATCGAGATGTTGAAGAAGATTTGCTGCTCAAATTCAAGAGGAGAAAGGGCTTCTGTATATCATGACCATGTTCGATGCGTGCAAGCAGAAAATCGGACATGCAGATCTTCGCAGTGAGGCCGGCAGCCCCAAACAGGATTGATGTAGGGCAAGCATCTGCAATGTTGCTGACTGATAACGCCACTGGGATTGTGTAACGGTGAGGAACATTTTGAATTAAACCGTGAGGTGAGGGGATAAATCGGAGATTTCTTTTTGACTTTCGTGAGGGGAAATCACCGACATCTGATAGGGACTCGTATCCAAAACGTTGACATGAGCCTTATCAGCTCGGGAAGACAGGCAACCAGGGCAGCTGAAGATTCTGGACGGTTGCATCCCAGAGATTTCTGAATTGCTGGGAAATTGCTTCGCTCCCCTTAACGCGGCTATGCCATCATTTCAAATGACAAGTCATGTTGCACACCGCTTCCCAGACGCAACTCTCGATTGTCGATCTGATCTGGTTGGCATGCCCTGGTGCATGAGTGGCCTTGAAGTTTCATGCAGCGACAGCCTTAAATAATCTCCGTTTCGGTTTCAGAGTTCAGACTTGGAACATTTGTGCCTTCGATTGCCTCTCGTAAATTGCTGAACCCTTCCCCAGTTCGCGACTTGCCAGATGCCACATGACCCCACGGCTCTACTGTAGATCATTGATTAATGATTGCAGGGGATCCTTCTCTGCCAATTTGCCTAATGCAGGTCACGAGTACGCAGTGTTGATGGTTGTGAAACTGAAGTTGTGCCGCTGCCCCCATGAAAAAGAGCGCCGCAGTCTCTCTGCTTTGACCGCAATGTCGTTTGGCTACTATGGATTGTCGTTTGCTGCAAGCTGCAAGTATTGGACGCCAAAAATGAGGCTCTTCCTAATTGGCTGAGAATCTTCCACAAGAGGTATTGTTATGTCACACGGCTGAATTGGCTTCTCAAATTCACGTATTTCATGGATGGATAAATAATGCAAATTATTATCGAGATTTAGTTGGCCATTTAGCATCGGACATTGTCAATGCATGCTTACGTACCCTTGCCTCTCGAGGCGGACGCCACAAATATTTGATAACTGACAGATCATTAGCTGTTGTACTTTCGTACAGGCCCAAATAATCTGCCTTTTTTGTGTCTAAGCATCTCAAGATCTATTTAGACCTAATATAGTAAGAAGTACGGAGGCCGCGGTCAAAAAGCCTTTGATTTATAGTGTATTTAAGCCCTACAGAATCTTACGAAGCCCTTAATAAGCCTGTAACCCTTGCTAGGGTCTCTGCAAAGTCAACGTGATCTCCCTGTAGCCATTGCATGAGGAGCGCTCAGACCCAAGCGGGACGTCGTCTGTCCAACCAGCTACAGGGAACTTAACGACCCTAGCTTAGAATTACAGGCTTATTACAGGGCTCATAAGATTCTATAGGGCTTAAATACACTATAAATCAAAGGCTTTTTGAACGCGGCCTCCGTACTTCTTACTATATTAGGTCTAAATAGATCTTGAGATGCTTAGACACAAAAAGTCGGATTATTTGGGCCCGTACGAAAGTATATGGCCAGAGCCTTTTCTGGGGTTTGGGAGAGAACGCCAAAGTAAAACAGGGACAGCCTTCTAAATTTGACCCGTCTTGGAAACTCTCTCCGAGCTATCAAATCGGGACCATGTGGCATTGACGAACAGGAGGAGACAATTTCAGGTTAGTGATTCCCCGACACCCCCCTCCGGTTCCCCCGACCCCCCTTCTTACGGTACCACCAAAACCCTTCAACTTCACAGCTTTATAGCAGAATCACAACTACGAAACTGTCGTGTCCGACGCCTATCTCCTCAAAGGGGGATTCCCACGAGCCCCTTCGGGTCGGGGGTGCCCCTACCCCGCCTTCTGTCGGGCTTAAGGGCTGTCTTTCCAAAGTAGAGGCGCTAGGACAGATTTAATGCCTGAATGTCTAAGGTATCAAATCGAGTTTAGGTATAGAAGGGGGGGTCGGGAGAACCGGAGGGGGGTCGGGGAATCATTAGCTCAATTTCAGCCAGAGCAGATCCACTCTTAAGTGGTCGTCGTTTGGGATTTTTCATCGCGGGTCTGATATTGAGCTATTATAACTTGCCATTCCTACTGTAGATAAGGAGTCTTCGGAAAAGAAATCCTCCTGTATTGAATGCAGCCAAAGCGCGATGGTTTCCGTTCGTGGACAGCACGTGGCGAGAACAGTGTGTTCGGAGACATCGATACGGACCGACGGACTCAGGTTCAGCTCTAGCCGTTTATGCAGGAACGGATTCACCGCCATGTCTCATTGTCTTCGTTGCTTCCATCCTGATCCTCGAGGATTCGCCTTCGTTTCTTTGAAGGTCTCATCCTGGCTGAGTTTGAAGCGGCCGATGCAACTCGAACCTTCTTGCTAGGTGATTCCGGGAATTCTTCGCCTTCGGTGAAAACCAAATCTCCAGTTCGTCCAAGGGTATCCCGAGCAGCTTCCTCCATCAAGATACCAAGAGCTATCAAAGCCGTTTCGTCCATGCTTCGGTAGTCTCCCGTTCCGCCATCTGCGGTCGCGCGTGAGTAAAAGTCAGATGTATAGCAATGAAGAGCCTTCAGCAGGTCCGACTCGGGGAGTTCTGCGCGCAAGTCTCGCTCGTTGGCAAAGTAGATGTCCGATTCCAAATATCTCGTAGGCGCATTCTTTCGACGAAAGAGCACGGCCTCGGGAGAGACGGCGGTGGTAGATGAAGAGGCCGTATCTCGAGTTGAGGAAATGACGACTTCCTTTGGAATGAAACCTGCAGCAGATATTCGACCTGTGCAAACGCTCAGCAAATGCGATAAAGGGGAGTGGGTCAAGCAATATGTGCAGGAATTTACCTGCGACTGCATCGTATACTGTAGCTTGTCTGCCTCTTGAAGTCGCATCTTCTTGATTTAAGTCCTCTTGTGATATTTCTGGATAGAGGAAGTTATTCTGTGCGCGGGCCTTTGAGGTCATGTTGGAGAGGAATTTTGGGTTTGGAGTTGGGATTTGCTTTTCCTGGAAAACTAAGTTCAGTCAATATAGTTCAGCCCCACGTCACCACCGCCGCGTTTTATTCAGCCTCGCATCGCCCGAAAGAGGCAGCTTCGCGACAGCTTCACAACAATGGAACACCAACCTCTCCCAAGTTCCCACCTCTGTGAACATATAAAACACAGCTGTTGAGATCCAGATGCATGAATCAGTTGCTATTTAATCGATCAACGGGCAACCTCAGCCCTCAAGCCTTCGCGCGGATCCAAACTTCCCAGCTCATCCATACGATTCAGCCTGCTCCAAGGCTACGATTCGATGGCGGCGAGAAAGAGAGAGCCCCCCTTGGTTCTACTGAAAATGGAAATTCTCACGCAAGTGCTGAAGTAGCGGAGAAGATATGGGCGCATCAGGCAGGAGTGAACGCGTTGTCGTTAGATATTGACAATAGGATGTGAGTTTACGCCGGAAGGCACTACAGTGCAGGTGCTGACTGGAATAGCCTCATTTCAGGCGGCGCAGACTCTTCGATCAAGCTATGGGACTTAGATAAATCTCCGGCTGGAGCTATACATACGTTCAACCCTACTGCGACAGTTCCGCGGGGCACATCAGCACATAAGTTCGGGATCACACATCTTAGCTTCTACCCCTTCGATTCTGCGGCCTTCCTCTCCTCATCCTACGACCATCGTCTCAAGCTCTACGCGACTGAGACTCTCACGCCATCTGCTGATTTCGACTTGAATTCCGTTATCTACACTCATGCGCTCTCGCCCATCGCCAGCCACTTATTGGTAGCTTGCGCAACCCAACATCCTGCGGTACGGCTCGTTGATCTCCGATCTGGATCTAGCACACATTCTCTGGCTGGCCACCATGGAGCCTTATTATCACTGGCATGGAATCCTACAGTCGAACATATATTGGCGAGTGGCGGCATAGACGGTACAGTTCGCCTGTGGGATATAAGGAAGAGCTCAGGATCATTGGGCGTTTTGGACACAGAAGATTTGATCGGTATAACAGGCTCAGATGGGATTGGAGCAGGGGCACGAGGTCGACAAGCTGGGAAAACACACCAAGGTGCTGTGAATGGAATTACCTGGACGGATGACGGCGCTTATATCGTATCTGCAGGACACGATGAACGAATGCGAGTGTGGGACGCTTCTACAGGAGCAAACACTCTTGCAAGCTTTGGACCAACACTCAAGAATGGCCATCTTTCCAACCTGCCTCTTGTTATATCCCCATCTTCATCAACACCACCTGGCAAGACACTGCTATTTTATCCTAACGAAAAAGAGCTCCTCATGTTTGAACTTCATGAAGGTAGGATTTTGAAGCGTCTCAAAGTTCCTGGGCCTACAGTGGCAGCCGTGAGATCGAAGACCGGAGAACGAAATATCAAGAACCGGATCACAGCTCTTGTTTGGAGGGGCCAAGCTGATGGTGTCTATTCTGCGCATTCAGATGGGCAGATCAGGGCTTGGCTTCCAAGGACGGCGGAAGATGATACCCTAGATCGAGAAGAAGAAGACACCTCGAAGAAGCAAATTGATGATGAAACCGAAGGAGGAAAAAGAAAACGGCAGGTGCTCGATGACGTGTTCAGGGATTTGACGAGACAGAAGATCAGTTTTGGATGAAATACCATTAGCAAATCTAAATCTAGCTTTATATGCGGTATGCCAGGTCCCAATGTATATGTAAAAGATGCCTATGCTCCGACCAACTCCAAGAATGCTTCCCAATTCATAAGCCATATCAAAATTGCACATCTTTCAAACCCATCACCTGTTTCAACCCATATCCACGTTCTTCATCTCACACCTCTCTCCTTTTCCCCCACCAAATGCACCTTCAAACAGTCTCCTCCCCCTTCCCATCCACAGCCACAGACCCCACAACGCCCTTCTCCAATTCCACCACCTCCTCCCTCCTCTCCCTCTCCTCCTCGACCTTCTTCTTCGCCCTCCTCTTCTCAT
Organism: Gamarada debralockiae; assembly: GCA_002803225.1. Taxonomy (NCBI): domain Eukaryota; kingdom Fungi; phylum Ascomycota; class Leotiomycetes; order Helotiales; family Hyphodiscaceae; genus Gamarada; species Gamarada debralockiae. The sequence goes on from NXFV01001982.1 coordinate 7,102, forward strand.
CAATCCTCTCCCTCCACCCCCTCCCCCAAATCACCGCTGCCCCAGCAGCCAAACTACTAACCACCAAAAAGGCCGCACTGATCGTTGAAAACCACCCAACACCAATCTTCTCCACAGCCGGCAACACAGTCGCGCTCCCCAGTGCCGCAAACAGATACCGAATCATGTAATTCCCTGCAATGACTTCCGCGCCATGCGCTTGCATCACATCTAGACAATACGTATTCAGGGATGGGAAGCAGAAGAGTTGAGCAACGCCCTGCAGAAACATCATTATCACCGGCAACACTACGCCTCCAAACTTCTTCTCAATACTCCATCCATAAATGAGCATGCATACAGGGATGGCGATACCCATAAACGGCAGCGCGGAGCGAAGTCGATCTTCAGGGACGCGAACACCGCGTTTAGCAGTCCAGGAAATAGTAATGTAGTCGGCATATCGTCCTCCAAAGAATGTTCCGAGTATATATCCGCAGCCGGGAGCCAAGTAGAAGAGGCCGGATTGAATAGGTGTGGTGAGGTTGAAGCGCGGATTCAACACATACCGAATCGGAGTCAACAAACTGTACATATTCCATACCAAACTGCTACTTGCCAGTGCGACCATGATTAAGTTGGGGTATTTGTAGAGCCTGACCACACGCCAAGGATTTGTCATGCCCCAAAGAACTCGGGCTTTCCTTTTAAATGTTAATCCCACAAGATCATCGGATTTCTTGCGATGGATCGTTTCCGGGAGGAGGAAATATGCGCCGATGAGTGCGACGCCAGCCAACGCGGTTTGCAGGTAGAAGATTACGCGCCAGGATTGGAACGTGACGATGATGCCGCCGATGAAAGGTCCAAACGCTGGTCCGATCAGAGTGCCTGACAAGAACCAGCCCATTGCCGTGGCGCGCTCGGTGGGCCGGTAGATATCCCCAATGCAGGAGGCCCCGATGGTGAGGAAGGAGGTTCCTTCGAAGGCTGTCAGGATGCGGAAGATGAAGTAGGCGGGGAGGTTAGGGGAGAGGGCAGTGCCGAGGGAGCAGCCTAGGAAGAGGAGGGCGGTTATGAGACATATCTAGTTGTGTTAGGGGGGGGGGGGAGTCACGGCGGGGAGAAGAGGACGAACCCAGCGACGGCCGTAAACTTGGCTTAAGGGGCCCCAGAACATGGGTGATAGACCCATGAAGAGCACTGTTCAGGATTTTAGAGTAAGCATAGCTTCTTCTGAAGAGGATTAAGAATACCGAATTTGTTTCAGGAGAAGCGAGGAGGTGTTCTTCCAATCCTCGCTTCTCCCGAGAAGTCTGTAAGGGGAAGGAAAGAAGCCCAGAATACGAACTGTAGAGAGCATTGCTCAAGTTGATGATTGTTCCTGTGCTCTTGTATGTTGCAGCTACCTCCGGGACTGCTGAGAGGATGGTGGTACTTGAGATTGGTGCCAGGAAGCTGCAGAAGGACAGGAGGGCCACGATGACAAGTTTCCGTGAGTGTGGTAGACGATCATATATCTCATCTGGAATCTCCACGTAGGACGTATAATGTTGGATCGGAGCATCATGTGTGTGAGACACATGAGAAGGGATATGAGCCAGGGGCCCAGGACGCTCCTCCGTCGTAGAAACGGAGTGAATTGACGCATCATCATCTTCTTGTTGATTGATTTGAGGTTGCATATCATCAGAAGACGTGGCCACAGGACTTTCACGGTGGCTCTGAGACATGATGGATGTAGAGTATCAATTGAGGTCTTTGAAATACAGAATCATAGTATGGTGGATGAAGACAACAGTGACAATTGAAATGCTCTTCCTGGATCATGAAAGGCAGCAGTAAGACTTCTGCAGTTCAACCGACTTGTACACCAAAAGAAGGAAACAGATTGAAGATATAATAAAGGAATGTAATGAGTCAAATACCTCAATGGCTTCAGAAGGAAGATGCAGGTCTATCGCTGGCCTGGCCGAAAACCGGCCACTGGTGGTGATTGAAGAAGTTAGATCCACCGTCAAGGAAGAATTCACGCGCATAGCCAACGCTGATTGGTCCATTCAGCTCACAGTTCTTCGGAGCACCGCTTGCTCTGATTTGTTTGGAAGTTCAGTTCGTACCTTTCTGCAGCTTCTTGCCGTCTTTTCCGTGCTCTGGGAAATGTTAAACCCTGTTTATTGCCGAATCTTGAAGGGAAAAGGATATCGAGGGATGCTTTTCCTATCTCTTTGAACTATTTCCATACTGAAAGAAGTAAAGCTCTAGATACTGCCCATTCAAAGTGGAGTTGCAAACGAAATTGATTGTGAAAACTAGAGTCGAAAATTTTGTTCTTTGCGGAATGCCCCGCAATATCGCCGTTGATGGCGTTCGCCACGGGTCAGTAGCCGTTCGGCCGGCATTGTTCCGATCAAGATCGCTCTTCCCCGATGAAAATAACCTTATAGTCTTGATTGGACTTGAGCTCCTGTCAGATTTCCATATCAGTAACTTGAAGGCTGGCAGTGAGTCCAGAAAGTCCTGATCAGCCACCGCATAAAGGCGGTACATATCAGGGAGTAAAATCCTTCTCGTCACCGAAGAAATGCCTTTGCATGAAGTTGAAGCTGCGTGACAAGCTGTCTGCGCGATACCTATGCTCCACGACTCGAAACAAGTCCTTGAATGGTTGTTTGCTGAATATTCACATGAGAATCGAGGCCAAGGTCCTGATCTCGCTCACCTCCCCACGAATCATTCCTCAATCGCTCAACCTGGTAAGAACGTCTGCGAGACTAGGTTGACGCCCTCAACAACAACCTCATCACCGCTTCTCCATCCTTGCCCTCAATCTGCCATCCCTATCAACCTGTCATATCAGCCGACTGTCAAGCAGAAACCACAACCCTAACCCCCTGACTCCCCTCCCATGGAAACGGCACGAAATAATCATGCTCCAAGAGCACATCTTTCTCAGTTGTCTGCCACAGCTTCATGCTCGGTCCTGCTCCCGCGGCATCGTCATAGTGCCCAAAAAGCGCTGCAACAGTATCATACAGTTCTGCCCACGCTAGATTCATTCCCACACAAGCTCTAGGTCCTTTCGAAAAACTGAATAAATGTCGATCGAGTTGTGGGTTGTTGAGCCAGCGCGAGGGATCGAAGGTGGTGGGTGAGGGGAAGATGGTCGGGTTGAGGTGTAGGAGAGGGATCGTCATTGCTGTTGGTGTCTGAAAGATTGATGATGGGTTAGGATGATGGAGGGCGGGGAAGGGGAAGGGAACGAACGCCTGCCGGTATGATCCACTCCTTCTTCCCATCTCTGAAGGTGAGAGCTTTATCAGGAGAAATCCTATACAGCCTTCCCGCAACACCAAAAGACATCCTTAAGCCCTCTTTGATAACCGCCGTCTATTCTTTATCAGCACCATCTTCCACGAACTCCTCTAAACCCACCTACCAAGTAGGGAAGTTGCTCCAATTCCGCGGTAGAAGTCTCCTCAACCATCCCATCCTTCACCACACTCCCCAGCTCCTCCTTCAACCTCCTCAATATCTCCGGCTTGGCCAAAAGATAATAGGTAATATTCCCCAACGTCCAAGCCGTCGTTTCGCTCCCCGCTATGTTGAAAGTCTGCCCATCATGCCACAGTCTATCAATCGTCTTTTCCTCAGCCGGTAGATCGCTATTTAGCACCTCCCTGAAAATCATTGGGTTCTCTTTTTCTCGAAGGTCTTTGTTCTCGATTATAGCTTTAAGCTGGGCTTTTGATTTCTGTCGCTGGGGTCAGCGACGAAGGGAAAAGGAAGATCGAGGGAAGGGCGGGGTAGGAAGTACTTTCTCCCAGGTCAAAACATACTCCATCCCCATCGCTCTATGCATCCATTCTGGAAGACTGCGAATGGTGGGAAGGAGCCATTCGAAATGGTTGTTCGGCGTGCCACCTGCCGATAAATCATGAAACAATTGCCAGAAACCAGCGTTGAAATCCGGGACGTCCAGATTCTTATTATTCTGTCCAAACGCATAGGTGGTGATCACATCACTCGTTAGCGCCTTAAACCCATTAAGGATATTAAACGGTTCCCCATTCTTCTCACGCTCTTGCAAGCGCAGACGGAATTTGGCGATATTTTCGTGGAGCACGTAGTCGAGTTTGCGGACGTTAGATTTGGAGAAGAACGGCGCGACAGGAGCACGACGCATGCGATGATGGGCATGGTCTACGGTTGCGAGCATGGCTTCTGGGGTATTGAAGTGCGTTAGGGCCCATTTGTATTTATTCCTCTTCTCGCCAACTTTCCCGCTGTACACATCGTAGAAATCCGGATCATTGACATGTATCGCATGAGGACTGATGCGGATTATGGGACCTGGAATCCATTCATCAGCACCATTATCAAGACAAAATCCCCATTCGCTGTCTTGTTTGTGAGGGATTTGACTGACCGTATTCTTCGTGAAGCTCCTTGACTCTCCAGATATAAGAACCGCATTTTATGACGTCGAAGTAGAACTCGTACCTGTTTTGTTGGTTGTTATGACTAGGGTTGTGGGATGGGAGAGGAGAACAAACCAGAGAGTAGCAGCTGCCAGTTTGGGACCGGGGAATCTGGAGAGGGGATGGAAGTAGAGACGATAGATTACGAGGACGATGGAGTAGATGATGAATGCTGCGACTGCACTTGCAGCTATCACCAAGTAACTGACTCCAATCGCCATCTTATGCTGTGAAGCAGATTCAAATGCAAGAGAATGAAGAAGGAAGAAGAGGAAAGAGGGAAAGTCTAGAATTGTCGCGAAGTTCTACGAGAGTGACAGCGTTTGTACTTGAACATAGGGCTGCAGTAAGCACTTGCAACCTCGGACTCAATAGCCAATCAGCATCTCTTGCGAGTCTGTGAGCTGGTAATTCTGCAAGTGAGCATTTGAATCTTGAATCAGCGTCGTAATTTACCCCAATGAACGATTTTCCGTTCAGCACATCCTTGACAGGTACAACGGCCCCGATGTTCGAACTTCGATGTTGCTTCGATAGGGAAATCGTGAATCGTTTCTCATTATATTTTGCTGTGATTGTACATCGTGTATAGGTCCTTTTTATAGTTCCTTCCATACCAAACCGTCCCATGTGCTGTTTTCCTCTACTGTATCCATGCCCAATATATTTTACCCCTCCCAATCCTGTACAGCCGGCCACGCAGTATTGCGTCTTGTTGATACACTATCGTGGGAAATGCTTTCCCTTGATCTTAAGCTTTGTCAGCATTCAATCACTTCAATCGCTCAAAAAAATCCTTTGGTTCGTTCTTGGGGAGTCGCTCAGAGACGAACCTCCTTGAATTCGAAGTCTGCCCTGCCTGTCTCTCCTGCCCTCTCTCCTCTTCCACTGCCCCGTATTGAAACACTGGATCCTCGTCGTGTTCTCTGACGGCATGATCGTTTGGAATGACTGCTAAGTTTGCAACGGTCGTGGGAGATGGTGATACGGACTGTGACATGTCGACGTAGCGGGGTTTGTGGAAATCAAAGTTCCTTGGCCGGCTAGGTGTTCTTATATGCGCCGTGGGCTCGGGCGCAGCAATCGAGGGTGATTCCACGGCGTTGTGCCCCTCAGACTCCTGTGGTATCGATGTCACAAACATCCTTACTCTTCTCTCAACCTTGATCGCATTATCCTCCGAGGTTCGATTCGGCAAGCTTGGTAGTCTCTCGAACTCCAGTCCTTCACTATTGTCTCCTTCCTCAGACCTTCGTATTCTCCTCTCGTAAATTCTTCTCTTCACACCACAACCGCCCACAACTAAATCGCGATATTGCCTCCAGGATTTCGTTGTGCCAAAGACAAGAAAGACCACCAAGGATGCAGTAACTCCTGGGATGAAGAATAAAATATCGGAAATGGTGTTCGAAACCGTATGATTGGGTGCACCACTTTCAGCTATTGCTTTGTAGTTGCTCTGCTGGAAGATAGAGAAGACGATGATTGCAACCTCGAAGATCCTGCGAACCAATCAGACATCCATCCTAGATGAGCATAGATAGACTTACGCAAGAATGACAAAACCAATCGTAAATCGAGTCACCAGGGCTCGGTCATAAATCGATCTCTGCGTATTCGAAGTCACCCCAGACTCTATGGTCCCCTCTGCCCCAATATCTCGATTTCGACTCCTTTCTTTCGATCCCCCAGAAGCCCACCAGCCTCCTCGCCTTCCTCCCCCTACCAACAATCGTCGAGTTTTCATATATTTGTAGAGAATCAGGACGAGGAGAACGCTGCCTATCGTTAAACTTCCAAGCACTAGAAAACATTAGCTGTTGCACAAATCAATTGGGGGATATCCTTACTTGTGATGTTAGTAATGACAAAAAATAGACTCGTTCTTTGAAGTACCGCATTCGCATGGCCGAGACCGATGATGATTGTTGGGAAGAGAACGGCGAACACCTTGGATATTGGAGAAACTCGTTCGTTCCAATCTCCCAGCCAGTTCAAGCGAAACCCCCATGATCCACAGAATAAAGCTACGCTCCTGAAGTTGAGGTCAGCCCTATCTACAGCCTGCTCGGATGAAGACAACTTACCAGAACAGAACATTAAGTGCCATTACATTGTAGCAATAAAATTCTGCAATCAATCAGTGTTGAATATGAGTTGAAGAGGTCAACAGGACGTACGGATATCAAACAATACCACGTCCACGATCTGAGCAGCTCCACCAAGAGCCAGGGCAGGTGTGGTCAAGCTCTGAACAGCTTTATCGAACTGCGCCTGCTTAATTACCTCCCATGCCGTGGCGTAATGAAATTGTTGTATGATTGATCCAACTGTGCTGAGAGCCGTGAAGAAACAAAGTAATGTGACGTCTTGCGAGGCAGTCAGCTACTGTTTCGGATTGAGTAATGGGATGCTGAGCTTACAAGTCCATCTTTCGCCATAACTCAAGAGCAAACCCACGAGCAGTGAGCTACACATCAGGCAGAAGAACGAGTATATCAAAACTGCAACGGATGCCCCAACAGCTCCATTCGGTATTCCACTTCCCATTGAGGGCGAGTGGGAGAGCCACCGTGGGACAAGGTTCTTGTGGGGGAAACCCCCAGATTTTATTCCTTCCTTTCTGCTCAGCAATGGGGATGACGGTGTTCATTTCTCATTGTTAAAACAGGCGACCGAAGACAAGACGACAAGAGCAGGGGAGTCTGGGAAGAAAGATGAAAAAATAAAAGATGAGATCGCCTCCATGGTATTTGATCCTCAGAAAGTCCATGCTTTCCGACGGGATCGACATTCCCAGAGAGATCAAGTACGGGGCATCCCAGACATACAGTACAGTAAGATGGAACCTTGTCCGATGCGAATGCTTGGTTCCATTCAGGTGCAGCTTGAATCTGGACTGTAAGGTACCAGGGCCACTCGACCAAGGACAGAAGACTCGTCATGCAATTATGCACTACTGTAGGTCGAGCTGAGGGAGTTCCACGCGTGTTCCATCCCATTGGGTAACTCTGGATTTGGTAGACCTTTGACTAGCTCAAACGGGTCGGGATTCGAAGGAATTGCTTCCGAAATTCTTCCACAACGTTTCGGATGTATCGTGCAGGAAAAGTATAATCGGATGACATGACTGGGTGGATTAGGGGACATTTCCCAACGTACATCTTGCGAGTCATATCTACTGTAGGAACCCTCAATTCGTTCGACGGGGCTTCCGCGACGCGGCGGGATTCGGTCTGTGCCACTGTGCATCAAACATGAGATGACTCCATTCGACACACAAGATACATGGTGAAGGCAACGTCGCCGATGCTACGGTAGGACATTTAGCCACGTTGCTACAGATTGTCGGGTCGTAAGGAGACGGAGGAAAGAACAAGTCGAGTTAGATATCTGATTGCTCGATCTGATAATTCGGATTGGACCCTTGTGAGGATCCGCTGATTCGTGCTCGCTAATCTCCAAACGTCCCAACTAACGATTTGCTGTTCATTTACCTGGTCGTCGGGCCGAAGGGTTGTAAGATGTGCGAATGAAGTTAGAACCAATTGTACGTGGAGGTTGGGCTTCCCGAACGTGGGAGGTTGGAGGATGATTGGAACCTGATTGAGCAGATTGATATTTGAAGCCATCCTTAGATCGATGCTTAGCTTAACTGCTTCCTGTCTTGCCTGTGTTCTGCAGCGTGGCGTCCATCACGAATTGAAAAGTGGTGTCGGGCGTCCACATGGCATCGAGACAAGGGGCGGGAAGGATTACATACGTTGTGGGACACGGTGACCGCCGCCACTGACCTTGGGAGCCTGGATATTGGGGAGACGGGAACGAAGACCCTGAGGTGTCAGCTTCGTGAATGTGGGAATTCGGAGCGAGGGCATCGTCGTCGCGTGCGAGAAGTTGGTGAAACCCGAGATGCCAGACGGCACATATAGTAAAATAACATCGAGATTATTGGCAAAGTTGAAGGACATGCGTATCAAATATTCGGCACATTCTCCGAATGGCTTCACAGACGCGTCTTCAAGGAAGGGCGAAAAGGGGCAAACGCCTTTCAGTGTCAGCCTTGCCGAATCACGCTACATAAATTTGCCGGCCACCGACATTCCTCAGCCTCACCTCCACGTACCCCCCTTCTCTCAACCTTCTTCCCCATGAAACGCACATCCACGCAATGCAATCGCAAATCTGGGGATCGACTATCCCCCTCCATATCACCCACCCTTCCAGCGAGACACCCTACCTCATCGCCGTACCCCGACTCTCTTACCTGCCCCTCCTCCTCCCCCGCCTGACGACCTTCTTCGGCCCCGCATCGAGCTTCTCGTATCAGGATATATTGTTGAAGAACCTGCCGGTTGGGTTACTTTATGATTTGTACCAGCCGGAATTACCGTGGAGGTTGGAGCTGGGAGATGGGCCATTGTTCGATATCCATGATACGTATATAAACAGTGTGAAAGAGGTGCGTTCTGCTTGTGCTGGTAGGTGAGGACGCGAGACGGAGGCTGACAGAGGAGTCGTCGGCGATAGGCCGATTTCATACGCAATGGCACAGCGAAGGGCATAATGTCTATGTCAAAGGAGAACACTACGCAATTATGGAACGCCGTACAAGATAGTATGCTTCTCATCTCCCTCAAATCCTTCCCTCCTCATTCCTCCATAAATCTCACTAACTCTTTTCCCTTAACAGACGACCTCGCATCCTTCCAAAAAGTCCACCACCACCTCCTCAACCCCTCCACACCCCTCAAACACATCCCTTTACGAATTTACATACCGTCTACGCCACCCACCACCTCTCCCTCACCCGCCTCCGAACCCTACGGCTCCTTCAAAATAGTACAGACTCTCATCCCACCCCAAACACAAAACCGCGAGACACAGACCCTAGGCTCAGCCTTAAATACCTTGTTACCGAGTTTATTTCCCAGTCGGAGGGATGCGATACTTGCTGAACCGATATTGCATGGTGCGCCGGTGCCGTTTCGCGCTCCGCTGGAAGAGTTGATGAGAGAGGCGGCTTATGCTGATGGGTGGCTGCATTTGAGCGTGGTGATGATTGATGCTTGATGCTTGATGATAGCAGGGATATGTGATGGAAGGGTGGCATATGCGGGTGGATGGTTACACTCGGGCGATTTGGCTGGGTAAACAGGCTGGAGCGGAACATGAAGTTTGGAAATAGAGTTTGCGCAAGTAATGCCGAATTTTAAACAAATGATAGGATGGATCAAACTCTATCTATGGCCCATCATACATACATTCCACTACCAAAGCTTCTGCCCCGCACCGGCTACACCACGGCAGAGAAACTCAAATGAAACCCCGTCTCCTACATCCCGTCCAACCCGTCTTTATCAATTTAGATCTAAGGCTCATCCTCAGCCCTATACTCAACGCCCTCATGCGTCTTCTCAGAATCATGCTTAACCGCCTGTGGTCCCAAGCCGCCTTGAGCAGCAACACTGGCCCTAACTATTCGCACATTATCAGCACATGTCCATCAAGCATCCAAAGACACTTCTTCTCCCATCCAAAAGAAAAAGAACACTTACTCTCCCTAAAAGTAGTAGTAGGCTTCCATCCCACACTATGTCTCGCAACCTTAACCTCATCATAAAGCTCATCAATCTGCTCCAACGTAAGGCCCTTCGTCTCATAAATCATAAAATACACAAACGTGATGCACAAAAAGCAGCACCCGAACCAGATAAAGAAGATTTTGGACTGGAGATTGGCGTTTCCGGGACCGTAGTTCACGAGATAGGGGGTTGAGTAGGCGATTGCCCAGTTTAGGAGCCAGTTTGTGGCGGTCGTCATTGAGAGGGACTTTGCGCGCACTTTGAGGGGGAAGATCTCGCCGGTTACGACCCAAGCGATGGGGCCCTGGGGGGAAGTTAGTGTGATGTGGGTGGCGGGAGAGGGAGAAGTAGTGAAGTGAAAGAGCGGAGACGTACCCAAGTTGAGGCGAAAAAGAAAATGTAGATGCACACAAATGCGATACTGGCTTTCTGCGCCGCGAGATTCTTGGAGAAGACGTTTCCGTTCGCGTCTTGGCCCGTGGTAGTAGTACCGAGGATGGCGACGAGGAGTTGGCTGACAGTCATTCCGATAGCTGTACATATACGTCAGCTTAATGCCTCATTTGAGTTGAAGACACGGCTTACCTCCCCAGAAAAGCAATGGACGTCGACCCCACTTATCAATGGCATACAAACCAGGTAGGGTAGAAGCAGTATTGACCGAACTGGTAATCATACTAATGATAAACGCGTTTGTGATACCAGAGTTCTTGAAGTACTGAGTACCATAATAGAAAATGAAGTTGATTCCAGTCAATTGTTGTAGTGCTTGGAGCAGACATCCAGTCATTTGTCGTTTTAGAATGTTGCCTCGGAAACAATCGAGATATGATGCCTTGCCCAGAGAAAGTTCGTATTCATGGTTGGCTTGAATTTCCTCCAGTTCGGAAATGATAGCTTCGTGGTCGACAGGCAGGCGACGAAGTCTGGAGAGCGATCGGGCGGCCTTGTCGAGCTTGCCTGAGCGGATCAGGTAGCGAGGTGTTTCTGGTAGAACGAGCATTCCGGCGACCAGAATTATGGCCCAGGCAAATTGGACGGCGATGGGGATGCGGTATGAGCCTGTGTCGTTCCGGTTAGAGGTAGCGTTGTTAACGATAGCTGCAAGTAGAAGGCCAATTGTGATTGCGAGTTGGTAGGATCCGACGATCACACCACGAATCCATTTTGGAGCTGTTTCGGATTGGTATAGAGGAACTTTGGTAGGCATTGTTAGCATATCACCATGGCATGCAGGATGGGGACTTACTCAAGGCTGACACAAGACCCACACCAAAACCTGCGAAGAACCTTCCAGCTACGAACATTGGCAATTCCGTAGCAGCAGTCTGCAAGATAACACCGAATGTGAAAACGCAGCATGCTACAATGAGAGACAATCGACGACCGATTCTATCGGCAATGGGAGCTGCTCCAAGAGCGCCAAAGAAAGTGCCTGCAGATAGGATAGAGACAATCTTTTTTATCACAAGCAGAGTGAGCTGAGAGTTCTCTTCAAATTTACCAGTGAGGAGGTGGAGGATATATCAACCCCGGTACTTACTTCGGCAGATTGAGAGGCTGTGACATTCAAGTGGCCTTTGGCATCTCTGTAGCCTGTAGAAAACTCGTTTTCCCAATAGCTATCGAAGGTAAGCACTGCCGCATGGGTGGCCTGGAGGAGTTATCAACGGACCTCATAGCGAGAATACCACTGATTGTTCCAGTGTCATATCCAAATAGGACCCCACCAAAAGCGACAAACATTCCTATGACAATCGCAGGCCATGATCGACCTGGAACGCCCTCAGGCTTCTGTGTTCAGGATCTTAGAGTTAGTATGCCTCCATCTAGAAGTGATTCAAAAGTGCCGAGAACACGAACCTTCAATGAGATACCCATAATTTGTATTTTTCTAATCTTTAAAGTTGAGAGATTCTGGGAATGAAGAACAATGAAATATGTGGGAAAATGATGAGCTTATAACGTAAAAGCTCGCAGCTGCAGATCCAACCCCAGTGCATCAACATGGGGAGCTTAATACGGCCGGAGGTGGAGTATGAGGGGAAACTTCCTGCTACTGCTACCCTGCATCCTACGGTAGCCCTGTTTCCCGTGGTCAACTTAACTTGTCAAAGCAAAGATCATCTGGACCAGGAACCTCTATTGGAGGCTATCACGATGTAAACTGGGGCCTGGAGCATCCATCAAAACTGCATATCAGCGGCAAATAAGCCGTAGACGTAGGACATTTAAGAAAGCTAAATAAACGCAGCCACTCAGACCCTGCGATTTCCACATCCATGCAAAAATGTATGACCTTGACATCCTGTCGGAAAGAAAATAACCAATGGAATATCAACGGCAGAGGCATTTTATTCTTTGTCGATAACTTCCCCGCAAAGCGGTACAAACGCACTATGATGGCACGTCGATGCCGCCACACGGTGCAAAACGTTACCATAGCATCTGGGGACAGTAACCTGAAAGAAATACTTTTTTCTGTTGAGATGCGGATGCCATCGATTCAAGCTTCTCATCATCCTATCGTCTTACATAGAAAGTCGTGTCACATGGATGATGGTGAAACTTAAAAGCGAGAGAATGTGCGAGGTCGGTCCGGATAGAAAGACAATTGCACCGAGCCGTCAAAACGCGATCGATGTCGCCGCCTCAAGTATGCAGAAGATAAGCCCGACTAGGTAGTAATGCATGTGGCGATCAATTCAAGGAATTGAATTGGTTTGAAGCGTTCTTGGAAGCTGGGATAGAGGCTTGATCGTCGACATCTTCATTGAGTTGAGAGAAGGAGGACGCAGAAAGTGGAGGGAGCCAAAGGCTCGGGAATCTAAACCCAAAACCGTTAGCGAAGGCGAGACCGCTGGAGAGCTTCCCAGCGTTTAGAGGCGGAGATTTGACCGCATCAGGTGACCTCGTTCTGGAACTCAGCACGTGACAAAGTATGGAGTGGTTAGCGGTGCTGCGTCGAGAGCTCGAAATATAACTTCTGGGTCTCTTCTTGAGATTTTCTACTTTCTTATAACTTTGCTGTTTCGAGATTTTGCCATTTGAGAGGTCACGTGCTCCGATGATAACCGGTATTTACTGGTATATAACTGCTGTTAGGATTAATCCCACTTGTCTGGGATTAATATTAGCCTTTCTGGTTAGAGTGCGACAACACTTGACAATGGAATCAGCTGACTAACAGCAGCTGAAATCACAATTTAGTTCATCGCGTTCGTCGTGTTTTAGGCGAAGGGCACAACAACTGAGATTCTGAGAACTTTATTCTACCGTTTTAATTGTAATATAAGATCTCAAAACGCTCAGAGACCATGAACGATTTGTAATCCAAGAGGTGGCTTTTAGTAAATTCTCGAAATTAATCATCCAAATGTAGTGAGTAATAGAGGGATCGAGAGGATTCCTATTCTACTAAGATTGCATTTCCTAGAAGGCAAATCGTTCGTTATCTGAGGGAATAGAATCTTGTATAGCAATTAATACGGTAACTTGAGTATTTTCTATGTTTTACATCTCCCAAGACCCAATAGCTTCCAGCCTCATCCAGCAAATTCAATCTTCGGTGTTCCCTTTACCCCTGGTTTATATCGAAATAACTGACCTCCTTCATCACCTGGCGCAGCCCTCTCAACCAGAGGTTGCGCACTAGTCAGGAACAAAATGTCATTATTTTGTCCACCCCAAGTAGGGCAAGTGACACACTTTGCAGGAAATGTGATCTTCTTCAGCGGCTTTCCATCCGGAGAGTACTTGATCATACAATGGTCCATCCACATGGCAATCCAGAGATTACCTTCCACGCTAGATAATTCTAGCGGATGAATATCTGCATGGAAGGACGGGACTTACTCGACAACCATTCCATCATTCAACACTCCAAGTGGAAGGCCATCAATAATTTTCGTCTTGTTCGTAATGCTTCCGGTCTCCCCATCAAAGTCATACCTCCAAACTATCTGCGGTCCCGAATCGTTGAAAAACACTTCCAAGGTCAACAATCCCTTCAATTCACCTTGGCCCTGAACGGAATGACTCACTATACTCCCCATCAGGACTCCACCCAATTCCATTCGCACACGTGATTCCCTCATCCATCACCTTGCACGCCCCATCAGGATCGTATCTCCACAACCGTCCTCTAGGCCCACCATAACCCTCTTCCAGTTTATCTCCACCCAATCCTGCCCTAAGCATCTTCAAATCCACCTCCCCTATCCAAAATCGTCCTTGTGGGTCCACACCTCCATCGTTCATGCTCCTCTCTTTCATCAAATCCATCCCATACAACTCCCTCAGGACCGTCACCTTCCCAGTTTTCTCATCCAGAAATGCGATGCCTTGTCGGTAACCACAAATGTAGCTTCCAGAGACGTCTTTGCGAAAATAAATGACGGATATAGGGGCGAAGTCGATGGAGACGATGCGTGCGGGGCCTAGTGCATCACCGGTTATGGGATCGATTGGCAGGATGTGGAGAGTACATGGGGTAGAGAAACAGTCGATCCAGTGCAGCGTACTATCGCTGTCACGGTATATGGGTGATTCGCCTAGTTGGTTTGGGGGTGTGTTGCGGTACCAGACGAGCCCTCCAGAGACAGTCTCGACTTTAGCTGCCATGTTAGGATAAGGCAATGAGTGGATATGGACAACCGGTCATGTCAACAAAATTGTGTGAACTTGCAATAAAATCTGGGGTAAGAATTCTCTCGAGTCTATCTTCTAGTATTCTGATGAGAACCAGTCCCGAGTACCGCGGGCTCGGTAATGAAATAGAGTAGCCAAACTTGACCAAAAAAATCCCTACGAAAGCGTTCAAAGAAAATCCACAACGTTAAATGCGGGGTGCGGGGTAACTATTCGGGTGCCTTACCACCAAGTCTTACAATCCACTCTCCAACGTCTTCAGCTCCTCACGTGACACTCCTTCTGCAATACTCCCCCTCCCACTCCTACTTGCGTTTCTGCTTCCACTTGAACTTGCACTAACGATGAGCCTCCATTTCCCCTTTCCTTTGAAATCCTCGACAGCCTCCGTGATCTCCACCTCGACCCCCACTTCAGCCCCCTCGATCCACCTCTGCACCCCCAAAAAGCTCCTCATGCAAGCCACCGCGACCTCATGATGCTCAACACCGATATGCATAGCCACAGTCGCAATGATCATCTTCAGGAACTTTCTCTGCAGCCTACTTTCTGTATGACACGGACAAGCCACTAGAATACACCAAAGCAAGATGCCGGGGATTTTCTTCCAGCGAGTCAAAGAGATGCGCCACATCGTCTTACTCAACTCTTGCATTTGAGCGGTACTTGAAGAGATCGACAGGGGTTGTCGGGAGAGAATTGCGGCGCTATAGATGAGAGCCGTGAGGCGGAGGCTCTCGTAAATGGGATCGGAGTGGTTGGGCGGGGATGATGTGAGAGCGGAAATGCGGTTGTGTGTCCAGAGAGCTGTAGCTTGGAATTTTAGGATGTCTTGGGGCGTGGGACTCATCGTTCGGAGGTTGAGGATCGAAGTGGTGAGGAATTTCATGTCGTCTAGGATTTCTGCTGAGGCGCGAGAGATATCTAATGATGAGCAAATGTCTATGAATCGAATCTCGGATTGAAGGAGTGGGTTTTCGACAAATGTTGGATAAGCGTCCAGCGCTTTTGTGCTCGAATATAAAGCTGTGTCTTGGAGAAGGAAAACTTCTCGCTCGAAGCAACACGCAATCTGATAATCAGTACTGACGCCCGTTAGGACATATTTCGTCTCAGATTTTTAGACAGACTGACAGTATGATTTGTCTCCGGAGTAATGAATCCTCTGGCATGTTTTCAATTCCACCTTGAAGTCTGAGCATCTCTTTCATGCCCTTCATGTGAGCCCAAAAACTCGCATCATCCCCGAAATACCACTGGAACATTGTTAGGGATAGAGTGAAGAGTCGGGAGAATTTTACGAACCTCATTCATGGCTAGATACATTACCGCAGCAATTGCATCATAGCCCACTTCCTTCAATTTCTTCTTCCTCAAATGTTCATTGATGACTGATATGATTTTGCCTTGAATAGCAATCGTTTCTGGAACTTTGGCGACATCCAGGCCCCGAATTTCAGACTGATAACACGAAGCAGACAGTATCGTAACACTCGACATCAAGGGCGATTGAACAATCCATGGTGTCCACTCTCCATAGAATGCAGCCGGAGGGTCTCTACCGTCGATCGTAACAAGGAAGGGAGCAAGCGACTGGTGAACTGATATTGCTTGTCAGTGTCACGAAGACACCTATGTAGGAGGCTCTTGGTCCTGCTCACAGAAATGGAATAATTCGGCGTTTCGCCTCGATGCATCAATTGGAAGGTCGTTTAGGGCGTCGTACACAGTTCCGGTTCCCACGAAGGCGCTTGGGTCGCCAGTACTGGCAAGCCACCCTCCTTCGGGAGCTTCCGCGCTCGAGTAATACCCGCCGTAACTTTGTGCCGCTGTCGTGTAACTTGGATAAGATCCATATCCGTAATTGTCGTGAGATTGAGAGTATCCTCCAGCTACTGAACCGCTCGATGTTGACAAGGTCAGATTCTGGGTGCTCCACGAATCATCTTGCCGTTGCCAATAATCGGTGGTTGACTCCAGAGGTGCGTAAAAAGGATGAGAGGTGCTAGGAAGCTGATCTTCTTGAGATGTGAAAGCTGCGCCATCGGCTTGAGAGGTGTAGCTGGTACTCGAAGTCTGATATGTGGTTGGATGACTGCCGCTCGGTTGCTCTTCGTTCCGAGAGCTTGTACCCTCTTGTAGATCAACTACCCGTTCTATGGTCGATCCTCGACTAAAATTTACGTTAGTACCTCCATAACTTGAGCATTTTCGGAGCTTTAACCTTGAGCCTTCGTACGTGCACGCTACTGGAGGGTAGCGTCTGGCACAATTATTGCAAGGCCGATCTTTGGCTTGGTTGCACTGCGTCCAAATATTAGATACCTTCTGAAGCGGACCAAATCAGTATGCTGTGCTTTTCATGCCCGTACCTTTTGCTTCCGTCTTCGGCATTCCGTGCAAGACGTAGAAGTTCTCTGCCGCGGACGCAGCGCCAGCGAGGAACCATGCATGGCTTCGGTTGTAGATTGAGTGGCAAATGGTGGGGTTGAACGCGATGAGTAAGCAGGATATATCTAGATCATGATCACTTCTTGAGATTTTGACATACTTCACACATGGCTTAATACAAAATGAGGTGGAACGGGAAGCTGAGACTGGCGCCGGTAATGTCCAATTGTGAACTTTCTATCCAGCCACATCTTGAAGCTGAGACAGTTATGAGGGTATACGAAGTGACTCCACATGACTGTCAGGTGTTTTGATATCACTCTGACAGTTTGACTGAAAAGGATCTCTCGCGCCACCACCAAAATAATGTCTCAAACAGTGATCCTGGTCGATCTGCGGGTACCCCTCGTGCGCGGGTAAGATCCACCACGCGAAGTGGGCAACCGAATGCCTAGAAAGTTTAAAAGCTAAACTCATCCTTGCAAGCTCTGGGGCCGTCGAGGCACGTTTTCGGCCTACTTTAGGTGTCGAAAGCAACCTTAAGAACCATGTTTTCTTCTTTGTTTGGAACACCAATACGCTTCCATCAAGTAATTGGATCAGCCCTATAACTTGGCTGAGATTTATAGCCTCATTGAATCCTTCGAACGGTTTTTGTGCATTGTGATTGTTTATCCCACTCGACGACGTCAGTGATCAAGAATAGCAGCAGCATATCGAGAGTCATCCTTCGGCATCTCGCTTCGGCCAGGCGACTCATTCGGACTACAAAAGCAATTGTCACCCTCTCCGTGTCTGCCTCGCTTAAGTTTTTAGCCTTGTGTGGCTGCTAACTGTAACATCACTTACTATCGCGTCTACCTCTGTCACAATTAACGGCAGCCGCTGTATTTTCAAAATTATCGTCACTCGAGATGTGTGCATTGTAGGAGGTGGATCTTCTGGAGCCTACTCAGCGATTCGACTTTCGGATATTGGCAAGAGTGTAGTTGTGGTGGAACAGAAAGATCGCCTTGGGGGCCATATCAACACCTACAGCGATCCAGCGGGAACAACCGTTGACTACGGTGTTATCACCTTTCGGAAATCGACTCTCGTGAGAGATTATTTCAAGCGGCTGAATGTATCCTTGACCGAATATGCTGGAAGGCAAGGAATCACGGAATACGTTGACTTTAGAGTGGGAAAAGGGGACTCCAACTACGTCACCAGAAATGCCACCGCTACTCTCGCTGCATATGCTGCTCAACTTGCCAGATATCCATACCTGGATGGTGGATTTGACCTTCCTTTCCCTGTCTCATCTGATCTACTGCTACTATTCGGAGACTTCGTGAAGAAGTACAAACTCGAGGCTGGGGTGCAGCTTATCTTTTCTTTCGCTCAAGGTCTGGGTGGTTGATGACGCAGTCAACCTTGTATGTTATAAGAACTTTCGTCTCAGAACATTGAACGCCGTCAACAATGGCTTCGTTACCAGCTCTCTACATGACAACATCTCGTTATACAAGCGTGCAAGAACCGAATTGGGCGAGAATGTGTTTCTGAACAGTACCATTCTAGCAGTAGATCGCAGCGGCCCAGATGGGCAAAAGGTCCTTGTTCGCACTGCATCTGCAGGCCTGGTACTCACCATTTCGACCAAGCTTGTGTTCGAGATCCCACCAAAGCTGAACAACCTTCATGGGTGGAATTTGAGCTCGTCGGAGAGGATACTTTTCCAGAAATCTAGCAATTTAGGCTACTACACTGCCCTCTTCCGCAATACTGGCATTCCGGAAAATGTGTCACAATTGCTTAACGTTGGAGTTGACACGTTATACAGCGTGCCGGCACTGCCTGGTGTATATTCATTTCAACAGAGTGGTGTTCCAGGGCTGACAGGTGTGAAACTTGGAAGTGTCCATGGTATCTCGGAGGAAGAAGTCAAAGAATCAATTCTCTCGACAGTTCAGCTGCTGCAGATCCACAACAAAGGCCCATGCGACCATGGCTTCGAAGCTTATTCCAGCCACACGCCGTTCGAGCTTGTTTTTTCTGCGAGCGCAGTTGCAGCCGGGTCTTACAAGGAACGCTGTAGACTGCAAGGGCAACGGCAAACATACACGGGTGCAGCTTTCGATACGCACTAGTCTCCGTCCCTCTGGAAATTCACCGAAGCCCTGTTGCCAAATATAACTGCGGATTAGAGGGGGGGAGGGGGGGTGACAGCGCGTCGGAAGGGATCTGGAATGAAAATCCAATGGGGTGCGACTTGCCCAGTCAGAGACCAGCTTTGATTTGAGATTATACATAGATAAAACTTGATAAGACAATCAAATACCGAGGAAGTACCACACCAATAGATGCGCGAGACACAAGTTAAACGTTAAATGGTGATGCGGGAATATCAATGACTGGTTCAGCCCTGTCCTCAGCTTGGGATCCTTTTTCGGAGTTAGGCTTGAGCTGAGATTCCAGCCTCGCGAAAAACAAGAAGGAAGCAAGTAGTCTTTTCAAATGAAACCAAACACTCGGCCGTATGTTTGAACAGCTGTGCGATAATGATTGGCTTGCAGATTCAGGAACAGTAATATGTATGAGCGGAGAATCCTATTAAAATGTCGTTCAGGTCATTAATAAAGGCTGAGCACTTGCTCAAGGGAATCGACCCGAGTCATAGTCCCGAGGATACTGAGACTACTCATTGCCAAGCTGCTCTTCTTGAGCTGAAAAGGATGCCATTGGGAAGACAATCGCAGATTAAAATGAACGGCAAGGCTCCCGCGACGTTGAAATTGGTATCAAAAATAGAAACGCGAGAACGCGCGGACGTTTGTTCCCGTAATAAGCGAGTATCCCGTGACTATAATGTGACTGTTTGGCACCATCGTCAGTGCGTTCTTCCTCCGCATTTACCACATCAGCCTCACCTGATCAGATCTTTGCTTCACAACCTTCCCCCCATTTACTTGAGGATCAACATACCCCAAAATGGAACAAATGATCCACCTTTCATTCTCGTCAAGTTACCTACCCATTCGTCCCTGACGTAGTACAATTTCCATCGTTTGACTCATTCTTGTGCATGAAGAACTTCGGACTTCGGACTCTCAGGATTGACGCTCACTGTCGTGACTCAAGCATGTCAGATTGTATGGACGTTCTCCAGCACGAAGTCCAACCAAACCGGGAAGTCGGGTATTTCGAATTGACCGAAACGACTATTGAACAGCGTCGGCTGGAGCCTGGACGTCCCTTGCCCTAAATGAGGGATATATATCTTGGTAAAGCAGACCAACCACTCGATCCCCTCGTCCTCGTCATATCTTACGTTTATTTCAGTTACTTGCGTATTGACAGACGATAGAACTCATGGCTGACAGCATGAGCAAGCGTTATGATGGGCCTATTTTCGATATCCAGGCCCATGCCATCAAACCGAGTTCATACGATGCAATAATCTCCGCGGTGCTGGTTTGGAAGATGGCACGGTAGATGTTGTCACAAATGATGGTCTGCAAGAAATTGACGGATGATTTGTGTGGGAATGATCGACGCAAGGCCCTTGGTCGATAGGGCAGACAAGTTGTCGCTATAAACACATTCTTCCCGACTCTACCTCAGATGATACTGAAGATTGTCGACGATCTGAATCTCTGGATGCCTTCGAAGACTGCCGGCAAATTGATCGGCACCGCATCGATTCCTTCCCCTCCTTTCCTTGCCAGGCAGGTCTCTCGCCGGACGGGAAAACATTCGCCGAGAAAGGTAAGAGTGGATTACGTTATGCCATCGAGATATTGGGGCTCAGGGAATTCTTTTCGCTTCCAATTACGATGGAGTGTTCCTGGGAGAGACTGCCCACGATCCGCACTTCGAGTTGGCTGAAAAACTCTGTGTTCCGGTCATCATTCATCCCGTGATCGACCCGGCCGACGGAGACTTCGTCCGTCGCAAGAACATCCCGACCTACTCCGGGTTCCTGAACGACCAGCGAACAGCACTTCTTGACCTGGTCATGGCCGGGACCCTCGAAAAGTATCCAAAACTCACCATCATTGCCACACTTCTTGGAGGGGTATTCTGACAGTCTTGGACGCTTCAAGGCATTGTCAAAGCGCTTCCCGTTAGATCCATGGTACATCGATTGGAAAGCAATAAACAGCTACTTCCTCGCCCTATCGACTACTATTTGAAGAAGATTTACTACGATTGCAACAATGCTGAAGTACTTGACATTCTCTATGCTGCCTCAATTGTTGGGATTGAGCATTTACTTACAGGCTCAGACTTTCCTTGGACCGATGATACATTCACCCGAGAGATCCTTGGTCAATTGGACTAACCCATCCGAAGAAAACTTGCCTACGATAATGCTTCCAGATTGTTCGGGCAAGATGCAAGTACTGCGTCAACTTGAGATAGCCTACAGCCCCCCCAAACGCTTAGAAGGCTCAAAGTACCTGTTACATTTTCACTCTTCTTACCTTGCCATCTTCTACCTTCAGCGTTTCTCGGGTCTCGCGTTTGCGCCAGTCTTTGCGATGAATCAGCAGATCCGTTTCTCAAATGCCAGAAATAGTATGAAGTTTTGCCTTTCTGAGGCAGTAAATATCACACCTTTAAGACTGTGATTCAAAAAGGGGGGTAGCCGGAGCTAGATAGGGCGGGTCCGAGGAAAAAGTTAGTTTGACTCCCAGTCCACAGAAGGGTCGGGGCTTAGAGCACCATGCCGAAAATCCAATCATTCCTTCAATTCAATTCGTCCGGCGCAAGTGTTCTGTCCAAATCGTCCAAACCAATTTTTTCATTCTTATCTTGAAATATAAACCGCTCTTCCATTCTCGTCTGATACGCCCTCGGGCAGGCTTAGAATAGCAGAATACCCCACACATACGCCGCTCTCCCACTATATCAAATAAGCTTAAATCTATATCGAACTTCTTGGCATTCCTTTCAAGCCCGGAAGATCATCTTCCGCCTATATCTCATGATCCTCAATCTCAATTATCCATATAATCAATATGATACAGCCTATTTCAGTAGGTTGCGTCTTCTCAGATAAGTCATACAATATATTATAGTCTGGTTCAACATCCGTCAACGGGGCGATCCCATGTCCGATGAATAGTTTTGAGGCCCAGAATCAGAAAAGAGGTAGCCAAAAATTTTGAAATATCGCGGCATTGGATTACTGCTTATCCCTCCGATGTCCCAAGAGGGGATGTAGGCCTCCACATTAGATTCCTATATCTAACAAGTTCAGGTTGTTGATCATATCATGTCTCCTGCAACCCGTTTCCATCTAGTGTACGAAAGCCGCCGCAATTGAAAATCGTCCAGTTTCGAAATTTAAGCGAGACCCTATGAAAATGCGTCTTAAAAACAATTGATATTAAAATGCAACTAACAATTCCAGAACCTTAAAAATCTGATAAAAGATAGATATGTTTCTATTCTTTACTGTCCTTGACTTGAGAGTCCTTTTATAAGTTTTGGTTTAGTTATAAAATCGCGCGTTCATAGAGATTTGGAAAATTTTGGTGTTCCTCAGAAGTGGACGAATTTCAATTGCGCCTGCCTTCGTACTATTTTGTTCTCTTGAAGCATCTCGCAGCAAATCTCACAGGTCTTCTTTTAAACTTACAAATCATGAGTTTCTCAAAGCAGTCATGCTGGCCTTCATCGGCCTAGCTATTGCTACACCTGTCGCAATTGACGACGAGGTAGTTGAACGAACTGATGAGAGTAGTGAATCTCCCCTCGAAAAGCGAGCTACCATGCCCAGTCTCGGGTATCAAGTTCAATATTGATGGCACCATAGCATACTATGCTAGAACCAATGCCTACACGTTGGATTCCTAACCAACAATGTTGACGCCGACCTTGTTATGACCCACCTCAAGTCGTCGGAGCTCAAAGGGCTTCGAGTCGGGTGAGCAAATCTAAACCTTCCTTTCCTGCCAGACGAGCTGATTTTCACATACGAGACAAGAACCAACTTTAATGATCCTTTCTTTCAGATGATTTTCTCACCTAACTCCATTCTTTAAGACCAAATGCCATGTAACCTTCCAATAGAAGTCTGCCCATATCGCAGAGTCACATGCATGACCTCGATCCTGTACAACCCCCTGCACTGGAATTTTCTGCGTCGCTCTTCAACATTTGCTCACAAGGACCTTCTCGGATAGAAGACCATGAAATTATTAAGAGAAAAATAGTATTAGCAGCGGTTGTTTTGGGAAAAGGGCATTTCTGCAAGCATCTCGTTGAAATTCTACCATCCCGCCTCGCGATTGCGGAATAAAGAACGATACACAACTCCAATTGCAAAATAACCACCAATTCAAAAGACCAGAAATATAAGAAGTTTTCCAGTTCTTCAAAATATGCACATAAGGGTTCGCGTTCGCTTTAGCAAAGAATCGAGTCCGGACGGATAAAGTAGCTCGTTTAGCTCCTCTTATTTACCTTCATATATTCAAATAAGCCAAGCTTGCTTTCGGCAGCTCACAACCATGTTATCCTTTTTCGAAGCTTGTTGCGAGCCACCGCTGCATGGTGAGCTTGTCGGCTTTGCTCCTAGCAGTCGTATTGATTTGAATAGACAATTTTTTTCTTCATGCGGTTCCTCTGGTGTAAACGTGAGGAGCCACTCAGAGCCAAACTGGCAAAACAAAAATTCGAAATTGAGTGTAACTAGTAGCGTTCCAGCGGTCATGGAGGAGAACATCCTGACAAAAGGTCATCAACCTGTTTAAAAAATCACACCCAGTGGTTTTCTAAAGGATACCCCGAAAGGGCGATCCTGGAATTTTGCACTTTTGGTATTTTTTTGTGCCTCGCTTGAGGTTGAGGAGAAGGAGTAGTTTCGGTTGTAATTTTCTTGAGCAAGGGGAGAAAGAGAGCTGCACTGCACTAAGAGAGTGGACTGTTTGCTCGGTGTGGGCAATGGTCTCTAATCCCTCGCGATCAGCTAATGTTGAAGGGCTGGCAGGGATGACGAGCCATGGAAGTCGGCGCGTTACTCTTTTGCTGCTAGTTTTTCGTGAAGTAATTTGGCACTTTTATTCTTTGCTGTTTTTCTTCGATCATTTTTGTCATTGGAAAGGGGGTTGAAACGGAATGCGAGACTTTCAACCCGATGTGAAGGATGGTGGTTTGGAGTCCATCGATGGTCGATTCTCCCAATCCACAAAACAGACACAACAATTGATAGGGTATTGCAGCTTAGAAGCAAGCTTTTCGACCTGTGATCGGTTGATCGCAAGCTCTCCCATTGATAACTGATGAATCAACTCCCAAAAATGCCTCCGCCTCGTTTCAAACCTCGAAATCTGTGGCCAACTTTGAGCAATTCTCAAGAACGGTTGGGCACTTCACGGATCCTAACAAGTAGCACAGGGAAAGGGATATGTACATGCATACAAGTTACCATCTTTTAATCTACAAGTCCTTGCGGAAAACCTCTGTGCTCCACGGCTCGCTGGTCAAGCTCGTCAACCCCGCAATGTTCTCGCAAGTCTTTCTTCCACTCATGGGACCCGGCGAAGGGACCTTCACACCGTCTACCTCGTATATTCTTCCGCCCCCTTCTCCCACCTCAGAACCACTCTTGACATTCTTATCTTCGCCAGTCAATGCGCCCTTACCACCCTCAACCTTTGAACTCGAAGCCGTGGTCTCGACATCCTTCGCGCTTGCTTGGAAAGCCTTCAACAATGCGACTATGCTTTCCGGTGTGAGATCTTCGTAGTAATCGTCGTTGATTTGAATCATAGGTGCGTTGACGCAGGCACCGAGACATTCCACTTCTACGAAGGTAAAGAGTCCATCTTCGGTGGTATGGCCGGGCGTGATTCCTAGATGGTCCTTGATGGCCTGGACAATCTTATCGCTGCCGCATCCTCCGAGCTGGCATGGGGTCTGCAGATTGAGCATCAGTATCTGGCAAATTTATCTTCCATGGTGCTCCGAAACGTACCGTCGTGCAAACCTGCAAATGCCACTTTCCCACAGGGTCCCGGTTGTACATAGTGTAGAACGTCGCAACCTCGTAGACTCGCATTGGCGGCATCTCCAATATTCTCGCGACCTCATTCATCACACTCAAGCTTGTAAATCCATGTTGTCTTTGTCCGAGATCGAGGATGGGCATGACAGCTGCCTTCTTGTACTGAGGTGGGTAGCGTTTGAGGATCTCTTCGATGAGCTTGTTGTTTTGCTCCGTGAACTTGAAGGGGATATTCGCATTATTTTCTGGGGTATCCCGGTGCTGCGATTGCAATGGTCAGCGCTTTGGACCGATATGGGAGCTTGGAGGAGGATTGGAGGTCTTACGACGTAGAGAGCATCGCTCGCAACTCTTGTGCTGGCGGCGAATGACCGGCATTGCGCTCGTGAAGCTATGCGGGCTGGCCGGAAGGCAGATCGGAACAAGTATGGAGTGAGTTTGGATGCCATTGTCGCAGTGAGGAGGCGCAATGGCTTTCTTGAAGTCGAAGGTGAAGTCGTGATGATGTTGGATTATTTGAGCACCGCTTTGGCTTGCCTTTCGTTTGATTGGCCTAGGCGGGCTGCGGGTTCTTTGTGGCACGCCTGCGTAGAATTTAGAACACCAAACTCTCCAGTCCCTTGGGTGTAAACTTCCACGCACCCTCCTCCAAACTTCTAATCCTCCTACTGTACAAGCTTCAGCACTACACAGTAAGAAGTTACTTGTATCAGCTGCTCTCTACCAGGATGATCGCGAGAAATCGTGCTCTAGGCAATGATCACGTGTGCCCCCTTTACTGTACCTTCGCTTGTGATTACTCAGCCGTTTGCAGCTTAGCAATCTCGTACCTGAGATGAGTGAGTCTTTACCAATGATATAAAAGATCAAATGTCTGTCCTTGCTCTCCTAGGCTCGATTTTCATCACTCCTTACTGCTCGTTGTCCTATTATCATGGCGTTGTCGGAGAAAAGGCTCGTCCCGAGCGCGGCGACGCAGTTTCCCGGTAGTTTTGCCTCGAATTTGCGCGAAGATAACAGGAAATCTGCGCCATCACGACATTGGAGAAGTATCTGGTTTACTTATTTCACGGATGGATGGGATGATATCAGTGTATGGAAATCAGCTGTGAGTGTTTGCTTTGAGATCTCTAGAATTTGCTCCCTCTCTCAACTGGATGCCTTGGTTGAATTCTACCCAGTTCATTGAGTTTGTCGGTACAACAGCGATGGTATATCTTTCTGCCATGATCCATACAACAATTGGTAGTTTCAATACCCTCCAAGTAGCACCATACGTTGGCATCACAAATATCTTCCTCATAGGCCTCTTCATATGGGGAATGGCACCGGCGACTGGGGGTCACGTCAATCCGACCATAACATTCTCGACAATGGTTACTGGGCTCACAGGATTTTCTCGAGGCGTGTTGTATCTGATTGGACAAACGGCAGGGGGCGCGCTTGCTGGTGGCTTGATCAGGGGGAGCTATGGGCATAATCTGACCCAATTGTAAGCAGCTCAGCTCAGCTCACCTTTTCTTACCTTGCTCTCTGACAGGAATGCAGATACCAGGGAGGAGGCTGCCTTTTTGAGCCGGAATTGATAAGTCAAGGGCAAGCGTACTTGATTGAATCCGTGATGACCTTTATTTTGCTGTCCGTACCTCTTCTGCCCTTCTCATTGATGTCTTCTCACACACCATAGCTTTATCGCCTTCGGGGTCGGTCTCGATCCTCGACAAGCTCAAGTAATGGGTCCAAAGCTGGGCCCATTTCTGGTAGGGTGTGCGCTAGGTCTCACAACGTTTTCCACTGTTGGTATCGCGGCTGGGTATCAAGGCGCGGGCTTGAACCCCGCTCGCTGCTTTTCTTTTGCCGTCGCACGAGGAAATTTTATGTGTGAGTCCATCTTCCGCCATTTTCCCAACTTTGAAGGTATACTGATGGTTATGGTTCCAGACCAGTGGATTTGGTGGGTTGGGCCACTCACAGGTTGCTTGGTGCACTGTGTCGTGTACCACGTTGCTCCCCCATATCATCGAGAGCAAACATTGGCGTGTATCGCTGCGCATCATCCTTCGAATCACGCCTAGGAGGCAATGTTCCGGGCAGAAATATGAGTTCATGTCTCTTCCAAGAGTTTTCGACAGAGACCTCAGGGGCCGGGTTGATTTTGAAGTTAAGGGGAAGCAAAGAGCCTCTAAATATCCAGAAGTCAGCACAATTGAGGGAGGTCTTCATAAGCAAGCCCAGATTGAAGATGGAATTGGAAGAGAGAGGACGATAATAAAATGTCTCGCCTGATGTTGGAGAAGATTGAGACATCGTAGTCAAGGAGCCTCGATTGCGGGACCACCGGTACTTAGGGTGTCCATATGTACGCTCAAATTATGGACACTTATGCCTTCGTACTGGGTGCGAAGACACGAAATCTCGAACCAAGTTCAGAAGTCTTAGATCTACAAGGTCACAAGTGCTCCAAATAGCAAGACACCATACTACTTGGAAGATTCGAGCATTCGAGCTCATCGGAATCTGATGTCGAGGTGAAATTTGAACGCGTAGTGTGCCAGCCCTTTCGGGGTTCGGATCTACGTAAACCGACATCAGCCACAGTTGAAAGCCACCGCTAACTTGGAAGCGAAAGCCGCCCCTGGACGACATGCCAACTTTCTAACTTGACAAAACCCATGCCATGTCTCATCAAACGACAGGAGATCGTCAAAGGATCGCGAAATCTGATAATTTCGAAGGAGCAGCCCAAGTGTGCCAACTTCGTCATTGGGCAAGCCCTTGTCACCTGGACCTCATCTTCGGTTTGATTGCTCGGAATCTCGATCGTGTCATCCAATAGCAGACTACGGTAGGATACTTTGTACACATGACCGCCTTCTCCTCTGAGTTGTCGTTGTCGCTGTCTTGGGCCTTGTGAAGCCTGGACACACGATGACGAAGTTGCTCCTGCGCTCTCCCTCAATACGGCAATTTAGACATGGGATGAGATGTTTCATATTGAATTGCAGCCACACCTTTGAGGTCGAGCGCCACAACTTCAAGGAACGAAGAGGCTCCAACCTCCACAACCCCAGCTCTTATGACTTCATAGGCGCTGATATTCCTCCGGAATCCAGAATGTGGTGATACAGGAGCAGCCTTGGAAGTATGCTGGTGAATTTCACCTGCGTCACGGCTCTCTGCATAAGTGAATATTTTGGTGGATGATTCGCAAACACCTCGCCATCCCATCGTCACAAATTTTTATCCAGCAAACACACTTTTGATCGTGCTAGCAAATAAGTAGATCGCTTTCCCAGATCTCTGCACTCTTTACTCAATTTATTCTACCAACAACAGGAAGAAGACCCTCAAAACTGAGCCAAAATGATTGTGACAGACTTTGTCTCCTTGTGCCTTCGCATCGGCGAGGTAAACTTCAACTCCACTTTTCCTTACAACGATATCATACTGATAACTTGATAGCTCGCCTTTTCTGCTACCGTCGCAGGACTCACCGGCCAATGGCTCCATCAACACAAGTCCTCATCAGCATGGTCCGAAAAGCGCTTCATCTACACTGAAGTTGTGGCAGCAATCGGCATCCTCTTCTCGCTCATCTTCCTCTTTCCGTTCGCCGCCAGCTTCTTGCACTGGCCAGCCGACCTCCTGCTCTTCATCATGTACATCGTCGCCTTTGCTCTGCTTGTCAACGTAAGCTTCTCCTATTACCTCACCAACCCTTTTATCCCAAACTGAACCCAAACTAACGATTTCTAGTACATCGACCCCATGAACTGCGGCAGCGTCTGGAACTGGCACGGCATCACCGGAAAGTCTGAGTGCTCCAAGTTCAAGGCTGATATCGCTTTCACCTTCTTGGCTGCTGTCTTCTTCCTTGCGTCTGCGGTCATTGGTCTCTGGGTCGTCTACCATCATCGTAGGACTGCGACTACCACTCATTCTCGCCGCCGCTGGTACAGGTCTTCCCGTGTCTAAACGGGTTGATCTCCCAGCTAGCCTCCGAACAATACTTGGTTGACAACGGTCGCTAAAACTCCCCATTCGACTCGACATATCACTCCTAGGTTCTGAAAATCCTCGACAATCACATAAGACGCGATCCACGATTTTGCTACTTTGGCCCTCTTCATTGCAATTCACGCCCTAATTTTCTAATGTATTATAAGCACGGCGTCGGCGATCGGTTGGATGACGATATCAGATTGGATTTCTTTTGGCGAGCGAATTTGCGATGGGTTTTCATAGTATTCCAAGATTGGTACCTTTACTCTTCCGTAATTAGGCATTCAATCAAGGCCATACTATCACACGTATTGATCAATTGACATCTGTGAACTGTGCTTCTAGATCTTGCCAGAAAATGGTATTTCTACTAATGATACAACAATCAATACACCCGCTCACAGCTCATCCTTGTGTCCAGCAGTCACCGGCCCTTCTGGTCGACCACTGTCTTTGTGTAGATCGACGCCACTCTTCTTCCGCCATTTCTCCCATAACGCCCAAAAGTCTTTCTCCATCCCCTTCTCCATTTGATCTGGTAGCACGACAACGTATTCGACCAATAGATCACCAAACTCTGTTTGGTGGTAGACACTATCGCCATCTTCATGCCACTTTGGCATTCCTTCACCAACCACTCTCTCCACTTGACCAGGCTGGATTGCCTCCCCTCTCTTCCTGGTCAATCGCACGATATGCCCATCCAAATGTGTGAGGTTTCGCGTCCAGTCACCCATCCACGCCTCTCGAAGTCCGAGCACCTCTTTCCAATATAAATCGTTGCCTTTCCTTCTAAAGAACGTCCCATCAACCTTCATCTCATTGTCCTCCTCTAGATCCGGCTCCTTCTCGACCAACGTAACGTGCAAATCTCCAGCAACCCAATCCGGACTCTCATCCGCTTCATTCTCGTAATTAATCTTCTGTCCCTTTGGCGCACCACGCTCAATAACCAACTGATGTGTGCTAATCTTCCTCACGACCCTTGTACCACTGCAAACCGGACACTTATGCTTGATCGTCTTCCCCTGCCCACCACAATGTTCGCATTGTACCTGCACCTGCTGGAAGATGCCCGGCGCCAACATATGCTTCTTAACCACAATACCATGGCCACTGCAATGCGAACAAGTATCAACCTGTCCATCCGCACTTCCAGAGCCCTCGCACTCCTCACAAATCTGCTGTTTTTCAAGCTGGAACTCTGTCGAATGCCCATTGTAGAAATCCTTCAAAGGAACACCGACTCGTACTTCCATGTCAGGACCTCGTCGCTGTCCAGGCTGACCAAAATGTCCGCCACCGCCAAAGAATCGCGAAAAGATATCGAATGGGTCATGGTGTCCTCCGCCTCCACCGCCTTGTTGCCTTTGTTTGAGGCCTTCGTGTCCGTATTGGTCGTAGATCTTGCGGGTTTCGGGGACGGAGAGAGCTTCGTATGCTTCCGCTACTTCGACGAATTTTTGTTTGGCGGTTTCATTGCCTCTGCATCCTTATTAGAAATTCCAAATCCTTGAAATGTAGTGATAATCGTACGGATTCTTATCAGGGTGGTATTTCTTGCTCAGTGTTCGGTACGCGCGTTTGATTTCTCGATCGGAGGCTTGTTTGTCTATTCCAAGAAGCTTGCATACAATCAGATCTTGTGATGGTGAGAGTGAGATGGTACAATGGATACATACTTGATAGAAATCCTCAGTGCACACAGCGAGCTGCAACATGCATAGCAGCACGAACAGAGCTGAAGGGAGCCTCATGTTTGCGCCTGCGATGCGCCCGCGAAAAGGGAAATCAAATCGTTCAAACTGATTGAATGAAGACGATCATGGGATACAAATGAGGGACTAGAAGATCATGAATTGGGCGTGCGAATCAATAAGAAGAGAGTTGAAGCGGGCTGGATTAATTTTATATTTAGAGACTCGTTACAAAGATACCACGCTGGCGTTATCGGGCAAATTCATCGCGAGCAGGGATTGTTTTCTACGGTGGCCCATTGCTGAATTGGGAAAAGCCTCCGCCTTCAGCGCAAAGGAAAATAGTACCTGGATGAACTCGATCTTTGAGTCGGAGCCAAGTTAATTATTTAATTCTTCCTCCCAAGCTTCTCTTCTTTTTCTTTTCTCCTTTTTTACCAAGTTTGTTCCGTTTTCCCCGCGGTCACCAAACCATTTTGCTAATTCAAAAATTACAGAAAATAGCTTTCTTCACCAACTCGTCCATTTAGCAAGCAGGCACAATGCCTGCAAATAAATACGCCTTCGTCCCCATGGACGAGGAGGAGGTTGGACCAGCGAAGGTAGTCCAGAAGAAAGAGAAGCGCAGAAACGGCGAGAAATCCTCCTCCTTGAGACGCGACAAACACAGAGATCGAAGCCGAGAACGATCACCCCGCCGCGAATTAGAACACCACAAATCGAAGACCATACGAAAACGAGATACCAATGATGACGACGACCGCTGGGGAGATGAAGAGTATATCTTTGAAGAAGAAGTAGAGTTTCAGGAGTCAGCTTCGAAGCGGGTGAAGCTCGCCCACGAAGATGCCCCTCCGAACGAAACAGAGGAAGAAAGGGCCAGCAGGATAGATCGAGAGGAGCGCGACGCCTTCGCGAAGAGATTACAAGCCAAAGATGCAGACAAGACGAAGAAGATTGTCGAAGATCGATCCTCCAAGAGAGAAGGCAATGCGATGGCTCAACGGCGGGCGTTGGCAGAAGACGCTGCAGCTCGGAGTGCAGCTCTTCCAGATCTAAGAGAGCGGTCACGACAAGATTACCTGAAGAAGCGCGAAACCGAACGACTCGCGCTCTTGAGAAAGCAGGTGGCAGAGGAGACGGAAGAACTACGAAGTGGCGCGCGACTTTCAGAGAAGGAGAAGGCGGAGTTTGCTAAGAACAGAGAGGTCCTTCGAATAGCGGAAGAGCGACTCCGAATCGACGATCATCTCGATGGTTATGCCATGCCAGAGGACTACATCACGGAGAAGGGCAAGATCGACAGGAAGAAGAAAGAAGATGCTATGTACAAGCGCTACGTGGACCGAGATGAATATGGCCAGGAGAGATTTGTCACGGAGCATGAGGAATGGGAACGGGAGCAGGCTGCGAAAGCGAAGGCGCAGATTAAGAGTACGGAGCGGGTCGACCAGGGCGAATACGATTACGTTCTCGACGAGGAGCAGGGCATCAAATGGCTGATGGACTCGACATTGGCTGGTGAAGGAATGAATAGGGAACAAGCTTTCCTCGCAGCACAGTTGGACGCCGCCGAGAAGAAGGCATTATCGATAGAGGAAACGAGAAAGAGTCTGCCCATCTACGCCTACAGAGATCAGTTCCTGGCTGCGATAGAGGAGCACCAAATTCTGGTGATAGTAGGAGAAACTGGATCCGGGAAAACTACACAGCTCACTCAGTACCTCCACGAAGCAGGCTTCACTCAAGGCGGCAGCATGAAGATAGGATGCACTCAACCTCGAAGAGTGGCAGCCATGAGTGTAGCAGCTCGCGTCGCAGATGAAATGGGAGTGAAGGTTGGTAATGAGGTCGGCTACTCCATTCGATTCGAAGATCAGACGAGCGACAAAACCATCATAAAGTACATGACAGATGGCATGCTTCTGCGAGAGTTCATGTCAGAGCCAGATCTTGGAGGCTACTCAGCTATCATGATCGATGAGGCTCATGAGCGGACTGTTCACACTGATATTCTTCTGGCTCTCATCAAAGATCTGGCCCGGGAACGGAAAGAACTCAAGATACTCATATCTTCTGCGACCAGTATGTAACATCTCATCTCCGTCTTTCAGTGAACAATGCTAATCCTAAAACTTTTATAGTGAATGCCTCACGCTTCAGTGAATACTACGACCAAGCCCCTATATTCAACATCCCAGGACGAAGATATCCTGTAGACATACATTACACTCCTCAACCAGAGAGTAATTACCTCGGCAAGTACCCCCGTGTCAGTTCCTTAACGACTAATGCTAACTATCGCCTAGCTGCTGCCATCACAACTGTGTTCCAAATTCACACTACCCAAGGAAAAGGCGACATTCTAGTCTTCCTCACAGGCCAAGAGGAAATCGAAGCCGCAGAGCAGAACATCTCTGACATTGCAAGGAAACTGGGTTCAAGGATTCCAGAAATCATCATTGCTCCTAGTAGGTTTTGCTTCTAAATACCTTATACCTGGTTGAGCAAATGCTAATTTTCTTCACAGTATATGCAAACCTTCCATCAGAACTACAGAGCAAGATCTTCGAACCAACCCCAGACAATGCACGGAAAGTCGTTCTAGCAACCAACATTGCAGAGACTAGTTTGACCATTGACGGGATCGTCTATGTTATCGATCCTGGCTTTGTTAAGGAAAATGTGTATAACGCGGCCACCAATATGTCTGCTCTAATGACGGTGCCATGTTCACGAGCAAGTGCCAACCAACGCTCAGGACGAGCTGGTAGAGTAGGACCGGGCAAGTGTTTTCGATTGTACACGAAATGGGCATTCATGAACGAGATGGAGGAATCAACCACCCCAGAAATACAACGCACCAACCTCAGCGGCATTGTACTACTCCTGAAGTCACTCGGCATAAATGACATTCTGGATTTCGACTGGATGGATGCTCCGGCTGCTGAAGTGCTGATCCAGGCCTTGAACAATCTCTTTGCTTTACAGGCGCTGTCGGTGAAAGGAGAATTAACGAAGACTGGTAGACGTATGGCAGAAGTCCCCGCGGATATAATGCTTTCGAAAGCGCTAATAGCGTCTGGAGATTATGGATGCTCCGAGGAGGTGCTAAGCATAATTGCTATGCTCAGCGAATCTTCCTCGCTCTTCTTTCGCCCCAAGGACAAAAAGATCCACGCTGACTCAGCCCGCGCCAGATTTACAGTGAAGGAAGGTGGTGATCACCTCACACTTTTGCAGATCTGGCAACAGTGGGTTGACAGTGACTTCTCTCCCATCTGGGCTAAGGAGAATTTTCTCCAGCAGAGGACTTTACAGCGAAGCCGGGACATAAGGGACCAGTTATCGAAACTTTGTGAGAGGATAGAAGTCCCCATGGCATCAGTCGGTGCATCGGACCTGGTTCCTATCCAGAAGGCCATTACCTCAGGATTCTTCCCGAATGCAGCGAGGATCGATCGCGGAGGAGATAGCTATCGGACGGTCAAGAACAACAATACAGTTTACATACACCCCAGCAGCGTTTTGATGGGCAGCGATCCGCCATGCAAGATGGTCCTCTACTTCGAATTGGTTCAAACGTAAGTAATCCAGATCCTTACTTATAGAACAGTATGCTAACGTTTTGCAGGACTAAGGAGTACATGAGAAACTGCATGCCGATCAAGCCAGAATGGCTCAACGAAGTAGCACCTCACTTCCACAAGAAGAAGGATTTGGAGGCCTTGGAGGAGAAGAAGATGCCAAAGGCTCGGGCTGCGTTGTGAGATATAGATATGTAGGAAATGAAAATGATTTGACTTTCAATCTTTCAATCCAGCTGAGTGATTCAATTTATCAATTTTCAAGTCCTCAATTTTCTTATTAGGAGCCCCTCCACATCCACGCGCTCAATTCGGGTTGAGTCCCGATCCTAATCCTTTAATCCAGCTGAATCTTTGAAAGTTCAAATTTCAAGTCTTCGGTATCCTTCTTGAATGATCCAGTCAATCGCTCAATCCAGTTCAAGTAACCACCATTCTTCAAATTTCGGAGCCCAAGTTTACCTCTTGAATGATCCAAGTCCAATCGCCCAATTCCGGTTGAGCAATTATCATTCTCTTGAATTTCAAGGCCTTGCAAGGACTCTAAGGCCCTCTGCCTCGATGGGTAATTTGATGGAGCCTTGAGCAGCTGTCGGAGAGCCGTTGACTTGCATTGGACGAATGGACGAGAATTATTCATCTGGCTTGAACAATGGACGGAGGAGGCAAGATCCCGCAGAGTTAGGTATCGTTTCAGTGCAAAAAAAACCACCTTCGTCAGAGAATGACCTGAACTTTTAAAAATGCTTGTATCCAAAGGTCTAACCAAGATACAAGTGACAATCAAATGAAAAGCAAGTTCCATCAATCAACAGTTCAGGTGATTGAGATAAAACCCAACATATTTACTAGGCTGAACCCTAAGCCGTGTAACCCTCCCAGAATTTAGCTTACTTTTGTCCCAAGAACTTTTCTGACTCACTTATCTCCACCCTTCCCAATCAGGGCTGTTGTCCGTCCCTTCAAATTCGTATTAGACGCTAGTGACGGAGGGATATCATCCCGAAAATCATATATAAGCTCTTTCCCCACCCACATTTCGTCTTCCTCCAAATTGTCCCCATCTTTCCTCCCATCCACCAAATCCGAGCAAGTCTCCTCAATCAATAAACTTACAATGCTCGAGAAACCCCTTGATGTCTTCTGGCATCTAATCGATCCTTTACACTTTATGTGCCTCTCAGCCTACTACCTCCCAATCACCATCTTCAACCTCCTCGTCACCCTCCAATTCTCGGCCCTACTCTCCCCATCCAAGCTCAAAGATGCCTGGTTCGCCAGATTCTGGAGCTGGGCCGGCCCCGCAGCTCGCGAAAACGCTATTCCCAAAGTCAAACCTCTGATATCCCAAGCTCGCGGCGTGGTGCTTGAAATTGGGCCCGGGAGTGGGGAATGGGTGAATTTGTACGACAAGGAGAAGGTCACAAAGATCTATGGCGTGGAACCTAATAAGGACCACCATGAATTGCTCAGGAAGAGGATCAAGGAGGCGGGTCTCAGTGATGTATTTGTGATTGTGCCCGTTGGAGTGGAAGAGTTGGAAGAGAAGTGGGTGTGGAAGGAGAGTGTGGATTCTGTGGTCACGATTCAATGTCTCTGTTCAGTTCCCAGGCCCAGGGAGATGATCAGTGCGTTGTATGGGTATGTGAAGAAGGGAGGTCAGTGGCTTGTGTATGAGCATGTGGTTACGCATCAGGGAGGTTTGATTGCGATATATCAAGGTGAGTGGCACTGTTCTAAGATCAATCGGCTTTGCTGATGTGAGAGTAGCACTAGTGGACGTGATCTGGCCGCATTTCCTGGGAGGATGCTCCATCACAAGAGATACAGAAAAGTGGCTGAGAGCGGCTGGTCCTTGGACCAAGGTTGACTTGAAACAACCTGAGTTGGAGCCTTCGTACCAGGTCATTCCCCATGTGAAGGGTGTTTTGACGAAGTGAGAAGTGGTGGTAAATTGGGATGCGGCTGAGCGGGTTGAAATCAACGAATTTCCTTTCTACTTTATGTTATACATTATGGGCGTATCCTTCTATTCGAATGACAAATTTGAGGAAATATTAATGAAGTTTGAGTCCATCAATGCGGATTAGAAGAAATATAGATATCAGGAGGTCGTTATTGCCTTTTAAGCCTCAGGCACCCTTTTGCTCTACTACACAAAGTTTCCTTCGCGATACGTTCTTGAAATTCACTGAGCTTCCCGACGCTGCAACCTTTCTCCTGCGATTTCAAAATTCGTCAACCCGATGTCTCTCACACAGTACCTGCAAAGATATCTCCATCCAAACCATAGACCGTGATGGCGCAACCCAACTCGCCGTCCACAGGCCAGCCTGAAAATACCCCACCTCAAGACCCATTCGCGACTCCATTTACTGTCAATGACCTCGAGCACGAATCCGAGGACCCTGATGAATGGGAATACGAGTATTCGACAACTGAGACTGAGGTAGGAGCTTAGTCATGTAACGATTGTTGAAAAGTAAGCTCATTGGGTGTCGCAGACTTACTACGTGACTCTCGACCTTACAAGCCCCGACATAAACCCCAAAGAACGAGCGAAGAGCAACGAAGGGAAAAGGAGTACGAAAGCAAAATGGTTGAACCCTGGCCTGGAGACTTTCAAGCCCAAGACTCCTAGAAAACGCCAGGCATCGAAAGCTAACCATGGAGAGGAGACACCAGCCGTGGAAGCACAAACTCCACGGCCAGACGCAGATGTCGATGATGATGCGCCAGAGAGTCCTGAAGGCATTGGGTCTCAAGAAGACGACTCGAATAATGAAGCTGGAAAAGTTCAGATCATGGGTTTACATACAAGGAATCCGTTTGTGTCATATAATGGACAAGTCTATTCTTGCCAATGGGCCTCAAACATCGGCACAGAGTTGCTCTTCACGAAACACGATCCAGATAGTTCATTACCAGTCCTTCGAAACCTACCTGGAAATGTGGATCTACTTGGAGCCAGCTCCACGCGCATCATCTCCAATCCCGTCCTCCTAGAACCCAAGTCTCAGACAAAGTCCATATCCAAAGAGGGAAAGAATAAGAACGCCAAAGACCGCACCCTCACAATTCCGGTTGGACACAAAGCTCCGGATAAACAGAAAAACCAAGCGAGGTTTCTGCAGAGATTGATGGAGATTAAGGAGGCGAAGGGGGAGGAAGATGACGTTACTGTTTATACACAAAAGAGGTTGAAGAGTGGTGGATGGAAGCAGTATTTGACTCAGAAGCGGGAAGAGGAGAGGACTAAGTTGCGAAGGGTTGTCAAGGCAAATAAGAATGTAGAGAGAATTGAGAAAGCGAAAGAGAGACTGGTGGAGCTGGATAGGGAGGAGGAGAAGATGAAGGAGGTGGAGGAGAAGTGGCTAGAGGAGAACCGCCCTCAGGGGAAGGGCAGGAAACGGGTTTTCAATACTCCTGTTGTTGAGGCTCCGCGCAAACGAGCGAGGGTGGATGAGGTTCAGGGCCCTGACAGTGCTGATCCAGGAACGCCTTATAGAGCAGTTATAGCGACACCAACACCGCAGAGATGGGAGATGGAGGAAGATGGAGAGGAGGATTTACAGGATGACTTGAATGAGAATATGGAGGATTATGATGACGAGGACGCCTTCTATGACGAAGTCGAATATGGGGATGACGATGCACATGGAGAGGATGATGATGCGCCTGGAGAGGATGAAGATACCCAACTGGCATATAGATGGAGTTGACGGCTTGAGCATAGTCGTTGGGGGCTTAGAATTGGCATTGAGCTCTCACGGGCCCTGGCGTTGATATGGCTGCACGATGAAGGTGTATTTTCAATAGAATCTTTGGTTTGTGCCGCATATTATAATGCCCAAGTCGCGCATATTCATTTGCGGAATGTTTGAGATGCCTGCAATGTGGAATTCAAATAATCACTCAGATCCATTCAACAGTTCCAAGTGGAGACTCGTCCAAGCTCCAAGACCATCTCTTCTAACCCACGATGGCGTGGCTGGCGTGGCCTCTTTTAATCTCTCATCTCTAGCTCGCCATGCATTATGATGGCTAATATTATTCTCTGAAGGGGGAGCCACCTCCAGTATTCACTGGAAACTGCGCAGCGGGAGGTTCCTTTCGTCTCAGCAGATTTTCTCTTGCAGACACATATCAATCTTCGTACCGGAAGTCCTGTGTTCATCCGGTAGGGTCTTTTGCATCGAAGGCCACCAATTATCAAGTCGTGATTTGTGCATTAGATTCGAGAGATGGCACAGGTTCACTGATGTACCTATGTGTGAATGGTAATGTTTCGGAGGGCTGCCGAGCGCGGTAAAGTCAAGAATGATGGAAATGAGATGAAAAATAGTCGTTTGAGAGAGGGGAGTCTCGTCCCATGACTAACCACCTTGACATTCGGCCACACTCACTCATCTTGGGTGCAATCGGCGTCGGATCGTCGACTTCGATTGTCCAAACACGATGCGCAATTGGAATTCAATTACTGAATAGAATTGAGCCAACAGGTCCCATCATTCAACGGAAGTCACCTGTTGCCCTCTTTATGAGTTCAGGAGGAAAAGGGGTGCAAGCGAATGACAGCAAAAGGGGAAGACACGTGCGCTAGATTCACGTGACTAATGTATGACGTCGAATCTTCGGCCCCTCCGAGCGATTAGGCGCCCGAATATTTTCTCTCCTTTTCCATCCGCCTCAGCCGCACATGATGGAAAGCTGCTGACTGGATCACATTCACTGACAGTACTTCACTCTTTATTTCGCCTCCCTCCCCCCTCTACAATTCATTTCTTCCTCCTAATAATACCGCAATCCCATCAAATTATCAAATTCAGCTTTCTCTTATCGATTTCCGAATCCTTCTCAACGCCACTTGCCCCTCACCCTATCAAGAAATCCCCGCTCAAGACCTCAGCGAGGCTCAACAACAAAAATGGTCATCCTCGGAGGTCTCGAACTCGTAGCAGCAGGCTATCTCATAAACCAACATCAGAAAAACAAAAAAGAAGCACGTCGTCTGCAAGAGGAAGAAGACTTACTCGAAGAACAACGATACCGAATCCACTCTTCCAACAACGCCGGTCCAGGACGACATCGAAGCCATTCGTACGATCGCCACGAGCGCAAACATTCACATCACCGGCATCATTCTCACGATCGAAGACATTCCCGCGATGATCGCAGAGATGATAGGAAATACAATTATGAGCGACCGCAGAGGGAGTCGAGGCCGCATGCGAATAGTGCGCCGCCGCCAGTGTACGCTGCTACTGTACCTGTTGCCGCTCAAGCAGTGAGACCTGCAGCCCCACCAGCGATGGCACCTGCACGACCTCCTGTGGCAGATCCGAATTATCCGCCTACAGGTTGGCCGGCGCATTGGGAGCAAAGCCAACGACCTCCGGTGACCCCGCAGCCTCAAGCCGCTCAAATGCCACCGAATCTCGCACCATACTATCGTGACCCCGCACAATCAGATGTGAAATATGGATTCCAAGATGAAGAAGAAGATAGAGATAGAGGTCGTGCTACGCTGAGACCTTCTGATGCGAATAGGAGTGTTGGAGGTGGACGCTCGAGATCAAGGAGAGGTAGTAGCAGTAGGAGTGTGCGGTTCGACGTACCGAATGGAAGACAGCCTGGTGATGAGCCGCCGCCTGCTTATAGGCCTTAAATCTCCTGGATGAGGAATATGGCTCAGCTAGCTAGCTTGATATGATGTTATGTTATGGGGAATGGAAGGCAGACAAAACGGCTTTGCGCGAATGTGGCTTTACATCGGGGCGGGACCTCTGGCGTTCACTTTATGACATGGTTTATGAGGACACATATTATGAATCAAAGATACCCTTGCCTTTACATTAAAAGATTCGGTGTCATTGAGTGATTCGTCCAGCACATTTTCACTATATTCGTACAACTTTCTCTACGCGCCAATGTTTCGTTGCAGATCGAACTTTAAGCTAGATCCTGTTCGAGGTATCTTTGGAGCCCAGCGCAAAGGCTTAGTCCTAGAGAATGATCCACCCAGCAAGTTTCCACTCTCTTCATGCATCTTGCTAGACGCTCCATGTTTCTGTTTCGTTGCTGATCGGGACTTTCAAGCGAGGTGTTATTCGAGCCCCGAGGAGATGTTTATGGTGAAAAGATGAAAGACTCAGTCTTGTTGAGTGATTCATCAACTGTACTATCGGCCTCCTCATTGCACTTTTCCAGACCAGGTGAAGATTCCGTTGCAGATCGGTCCCCTAAAGCGAGTTCGTACTCGAAATGTCTTCCTTTCCAAGGAAGAGAGGCTATGGCAGATCTCCTCTGACCTAGTGATTCTTACATTTCAATTTGCAAAGATTCTTGAAGAATTCTGGATAACAGATAGCAATTTCGTTGCACATCTGAGTTTAAACGAGCCGGTACTCGAAAAGGCTTCCTTTTTGAGGATGGGGAGGCAGATAGTACATTCAATCTCATTCTGTGGCCGTTACCTTCTTAGCCACGGACAAGAAGATGCATTCGTTGCACATCGCACTTTAGCGGGGTAGTAGTCGGAGAAGAACCAAGGAGAAGAGAAGGGACGAGAGGGCAAAGGGGCCAATATCTAGTTCTGTTGTCGTGCATTGATTAATCTTTGTTACATAGAGTCGGCTCAACACAATAAAAGATAGTTGAATTCGTTGCAGGTCGGACTTTAAGCGAGGTGGCATTCGAAGATTCGAAAATCGTTCATGACGACTAGAGATTGGCACTAGTGTCCGCTAATGTGGATATCATCTCTCAATATCTAGGTTGCACTGAACCTTTCTCGACGAATAGAGTATTTCGTTACAGATCGGAGTTTAAGCGAGCGTGTACTCGTAATCAACGGATGCGGAAGCTCAAAGGACGAAGAGACGTGGCCAGAATACGGTAAAGTAAATGTTTATGATAAAAGCCTTCCATTGTGAGATGGTCTGATGTATATCTACGTATACAATAAGTGGAGAGCAATGCATTCTCGACACAGAACCAGTTCAGTCTACGCTCGCATGCCCATAATATATCTTCCTTAACCGATCTCCATTCTTTCTCTCCAGACCCGTCCAAATCAGGCAGAAAAGAAAACAGGATTATAAGATAGATAAGACATCAATGCAGACCTGAACGCCAACGCCGCTGGTATATAGACGCCAAAACACCCTCACAGATATTCGTAAGGAAATATATACGCACATATGATCATACAATCTCGCACGCACCAATCTATGCGTTCTGTAGAGGAATCACTGATCTCTCAATAAGCATCTTCAACTTCCTCATCAATATGAATTCGGAACCCAGCCTTGGTCTCCGAGAACAGGCCCTCAGGCTGACGACTCGGATACTCAGACGGCGAACTACTAGCTTCGCTTGCCATATCCTCATCGTCATTTTCATCAGCATCATGGCTTTGCCTAAGGCTGCCGACTGCCTTACCAACAAGCGCATTTCGTGACTCATCGTCCTGCACGCCCTCCCACGCGTCTTCGTCCGGGTGGTGACCGACATCACTTGCTTCATCGGAGTCATAATCACTCAACGCATGCCGGTCATACCCCTCATCCCCCTCCACTTCATCCGTCGCGCTGCCCTCCTCATCGTCATCATCCCGTACGTGTCGAGAAGCTTCGATGTATGGCGCATTGCTGTGAGGGGTGGCATAAGCGAACGGCGTGATGCCGCGCTTCTCGCGCTCTACGATGTCGTCGACGAATGTGTAGGGGCTGGGTGGGCCGGTGCTGTAGCGGGGCGTATCGAGTGGCCGGCTTGGTGAGCGCGTGCGCCGGCGCTTGAGCATTGTCGACATGGCGTGAGTGGGTGACGATTGTGAATCGTGCTCGAAGGAGGCGATGCGGCGCTTGGTCATCGAGGGTGATGATTTGATCGGGATCAGGGACGGCATAGACGTCGTACGGGAGTGAATTATTGGGCGGAAGGGATGGCGTTCTTTACGTTCTTTGAGAGGAGAAAGAACTCCCGGTGGTGGAGCGACAGATGTTGGAGTGGTAGAAGCCATGGGACTTGCTGCTTGCGACGAAAAGTGGTCGGATGGTGAGGTCCGTTCCATTTCTTGTTCGTGAGGATTTGGTCGAATGCTTAGAGACGAGTGATGGGATGTAAATGAGGAGTGGATGCTTAGAGGTGGGTCCAGGCGTTCATCAAACTCCCAGCATGGCTCGTGAGCATCTGCTTCTGGTGTGTGGTCGATTGATTGAGCATCCGGATAGACACGAGGTAGTTGACGGAGCTTCTGCCAAGTCCATTGTGCACTGTCATCCCGAAGATGCTGGATGTAGCCGTCGGGCTGGGTAACATAAAGTCGTCGAGTTCCGTGTCCTCGCATGGCAATACTTGAAGAGAGGAAGTGAACAGTCCAAAGAGCTGGAGTAATCATCTCGGAAGTGTTGAGGAATCGCAGATTATCGTCCTTGTGCAACTTACGCAATGGAACCCAGGAGTTATGAAGTCCAAGGTAATTGCTCAATGAGTTGGGAATAGTCTGGTGAGTGCGGTCGTGGTGAGAGTACTGATCCTCAGCCAATAGATTTGGCAGATCTCCGAATGCAGCCAGCATGGCGGTCTGAACATCCCTTGCATCTGGCCCTTTGATCTGCAGTGACTTGACCAACCCTCTGCTCCTGAGGCGTTCACCAATGCGACTTCGAAGTCCACATGCTCTGGGCATTAACCAAGTACCATCCTGGCTGCTTAGACCCTTCATCGACGTGTCCCATGCTACACCCTGATCATGAGCATCAAGGCAGGCTTGTACAGCAGCTACAGAATTGTATTGTGTCTGCGTCCCGTCTTCAGGTGCGGTGCTGTTCATCCTCGACCGTTGAGTCGAGGGGTGCTGCGAAGACCAGATACCGTTCAACCGAGATCCAAATGGTAGGAAGACAACCTCAACCTCCCAAGGGCGCGCATTCGAGGGTGGCGCAGTAGCTTGCAACTCAGAGACCTGTGCCTCGAGAGCCTCGATCCGAGTGTAGTCTACACGATCGATGGCAGCAGCAATGAGGGCCGACGAAGTGTTGGACATCCTAGAATCAATTGAGTCTTCCAGATGTTGTCGTCCGCCAAAGCTTCCCGCATCACTTTGAGCAAGACGTGTTTTCTCAAGTTCATCAACTCTAGTCTCCAACTCTCCGACGCGAGTATCCAAGTATCCGTTATTCTCCTGAAGATCATCGATTGCAGAGTGGGAAAATGAGGCATTCTCGAGAAGGTCCAACCGTTGCTCGTGATTCTGGATCTTCATGGGATAGTCAGCTACATGATTGATGATGCTTCGGATCCGAGGAAGTAGGTTCTTGTCATGTTCCTCATGTCGAACCATGGTGGTAGAGAGTCCAGTAATCGATCCAGTCCTAGAGCGGTCATCATCGTGTCGTAAGCCTTGGGATCTTTCCTCTGAAATTCTCTGGAGAGTATGTTGGACCTTTGCCACATCCTTCCCGAAAGCAATGCCTGCATCTAGATTTTGGGAAGACTGTAGACTAGGAGTAGCAACCTCAGTAAGGCTCTGCAGACACGGATTGCCATGAGAATCCTCGTACACCTGCATTTGTCGTTCATGTCCAGGATGAAGCTGACCCTTCATGCCGCTGGAGCTGGCTTTGGGTATATGGCTCAAAGTATTTAGACCCAAGCCAGCAAACGGCCTCATGTTTCCTGCCTGGCTGCTCGAGGCTCTGGAGCCATCGTCAGACGGTAAGAGACACTGAGATGGGATAGCCGGAAAACTTCCCAAGCTCGACCCAGGCTTGATATAACGGCTCCACTGAAGAGTATCCGGAAGAGAATCACTTTTCATCGGCCGTCTTACCTCTGGCTGTACATCTTGCATATCGTGGTCTTGCTGTGCCGGCGACTGTCTGTACACTGATGGTCTGGGAGTCAGTGACATTCCTCCAGTCGCCGGCACATCGGCCAAGATTCGGGGTCCATCCACTGGATCGTGGTTATGGAAGCATGAATGATGCTCGCAGAAGCACAAGCCAGGCCTGGTCTGCCCGCCGCCATAGAACTCCACCGACTTCTCTGTGAAGCGACGGCATCCACACTTCGGGGCATTTCCACCACTGTTCACATTTATATAATTGCACGGCCCACTTGGCAGCCTCACATTCCCATGTGTATGTTCGTCCTCGCGGTAT
The DNA here is from genome assembly GCA_002803225.1 of Gamarada debralockiae. NCBI lineage: Eukaryota > Fungi > Ascomycota > Leotiomycetes > Helotiales > Hyphodiscaceae > Gamarada > Gamarada debralockiae. The sequence goes on from NXFV01001982.1 coordinate 51,639, forward strand.
CTATTCAAGAGTGGAGTGTTTGGTACAGTTGGCACCTGGGGCGGGGCAGCCATAGGGATCGAGGATGAGGGAGCCTCGAGAGGAATTGTGTTGCATTGAGGACGAGAAGAAGCTACGACGGTGCGTTGGAGAGCCGGCGGCTATCTGGATCTCTGGCATCCAGCGCAGCCTCAGCATTGATTGATTCGGACTCCAGGATATCGAAAATCGAGAAAATGGTTCGGGGGACATGCATTTATAGATGGCAGATATGCCCGACGCGTCGCAATCGATTTAAATGGCGGGCATCGCGGATCTGTGTCCTGCATCAGCATCTTCACGCAACCCGTGGTTCGCAACCTTGCGAGCACTAACCTCCACGACCAAATGGCTTCACAATCGTAAAATAAGACGTAGGAAATTCGTTACTCAAATACGTAAGAAGCAAATGAAATGGGCAATAATGAAAACGACGCTGTAACTGTTGTGTCGCAAGCTCTGCCTTGGGTCGCGTGGGGTAGCAAAAAGGAGGGAAGAAGGTTAATCGTGAATTGGAACACACTTTCGAGTCAGGATGACTCCTCTCGCTCGGTCCCTGTTACCTGGATGCATGGCGTCTCAACTAACCAGGGGAAAGAGAGCCGATTCGATTAAACAATTGACTTGTTTGCTTTTTATGGTAAGCTGCTGCTGCAGTGTTGCCTGGACATCGAGGTTTAGACGCCCGGGGGGTCACGGTTCGGGTCGCCTTGCCGGTCGCCGCGGTTCGTAACTGGTCATTGGTCGCAAGGCAAAGAGGTTACGATGAAGCTGATGAATTTCAGTATTGATTGCCTCGTCGAAGCCTGTAACTTATTGATCACGCAATGCTCTGCTGACTCGCAGAGTCTGCAAAATGTTGGTGATAGCCTCGCCAGGGCTGCTGTTCAATGACTCAATTTCGATATATATTTAGCTCGGATGCCTCGTTTGTAAGTTGCTGCAAGTTGCTAAAATGGGATGAAACGAGAGTAATGGTCTATTATCCATTATCCGCTGCGTGTGTGCTCGTAATTCCATTCTCTCGCGATCAAGTTTTCCCCTCACAAAATGCAAGTCTCTATCCAACTCTACGGCACTCTTAACAGTCTACCCCTCACACCCACCTGGCCACCACTCCTCACTCCTTTCAGTCGTTATTTGGATCACCACTCAGTGAGCTTATTGAAGCCTTTAGAGGCCGTGGTCCTTTAGAACGTATTCATAACATTATACGCTCCAGTGCTATTATAATGAACGTTAACAGTATGTCCACTCTTCGGTTACACATACGGCACAAACGCATTCGTATTCGGGAAAGCCACTCTCCGCCATCGCAAGAACACATGGAACCGCACCTCCAATACCCTACAATTCCCACCACAGAAAATCTCATCCTCTTCCCCAGTAATGACAAGAACAGGACCAGTTATCCCATAGCAGCCTTCGGCTGACCTCCCATTGTAAGGATCTCGCCGACAATCGCAGGCTGTTTTATAGCTTCAGTGTATGTACCGATCGTGGGGTCGAAGTACGGTGGCGCGAGAAACATGAATTGGTTGGCGTCGTAATTGGACCATGTTAGATATCCGGGTGCGAGATTCTCCCCTATCACGCCTGTGGTGCTTGGTTCGAGGCCAGCAAAAAGATCGGAAAGACCGTAGGTCTGAGGAACGCTAGAGATGCTGCTCAAGCCGGCGTTTCCGAGCGGATGGGCTGGTTCAGGGCTGCTGAGTTGAGATCCCAAGCTGCGATAGTCTGGGCAACGAAAGATACATTGACGGAGAAGCCTTGCGGGATCAGAGCATCGGTGGCATTGGGTATGCTGCCGCGACCGTTGATATTGACCGGAACAGTGATACTGGTGCAAATATTGGCTTAAGTGAAGATCAAAATAGCAGTAACGAGCAGAGCAGAGAGATACATTGCTTGCAGAATCGCAGAAAAACTGACCGAGAATTACAAAATAGAAACAAGAAGGGAATCAAGAGTCCAACTATATCTTCTAGCAAACGGCGTCCATGACGACTTGCCTGACTTGGCACCGATACCAGGCGAAAGGATCCCACGGAGTCCATGGATATGACGATGTACAAATGTACTGCAATCACTCACGCTGCAATGAAGCAATGGAGCTTCTCAGCCGCAACCTACCGAATGGTCGGTTCTTACCTAGCCTTGACTTCCACTAAAAGTATCTAGGAAGCTGGGAACCCAACACAGATTTGAATGCTGGAAATTGATTCGTCCTTGAGCCCGTCAGCATCTGGCTGTCTCAACATCGCAGCCTTTGAAAAATGACCGCACATGTATCGACCGGAACAAGGCTTTGATATGGGGAAGTCCTAACTTTACGCTCTTCGAGTCTATCCTGGGGCTCTCCATCGCCACAAGCTGGAGCGAAATAGAAAGCGATTGTCTTCGAAGGCGTTAATGTGGTTTGGTCAGAAGGACTCTCGAATTCGAGGCCGAAAGTGTGAGCCGGCTTCGGTTTTCTAGGCGGTCCACAGTGGGTAAGCCCTGAACGGTGTAATATTATACATTATCAACGAATGCGAGAGATTGAGTACTCCGTCCAGATTCTCTGTGGCTTTTCGCCCTTCAACACTTGATGCCATTACCCTGGCGTGAGCTCCAGATTCGCCGGTCCCCACAAAAGTGGGACCACTCAAGGCTGAAGCCAATCCTATCGACGTCACTGCAGCAAAGGCAACTTCTTTGAAAGTAGACCAGCCAGCTGTCAACTGGGTTTAACCAGCCAGCTGTCAACTGGGTTTAGACGGGATTAAAGGACCAGTTGCAAGGGCTGGGCCGTGAATTCGAATGTCGGCGATTATTTGAAGACGCTTGCTTTGAAGATCTTTCCCAATCCGTTCAAAAAGAGTCAGCATCTTCAGATTCAAAAGAGTGGAGATACGAACCTTTAAATATGCCAGCTTCAGCAAAGCAAGCCTCTTAACTCAGGTGGATTGTGGAGATATAGATGGTGTGTGGGAAAATATGCATTACTCATTAGACCTGTAAGAAATGCGCCAACCAAGGTATCCGTGTCGTTTTGGGGGAATTAGAGTAACGTCCATCCCTGGGTGGCGAGAAACCCACCGTGCCGAGAAAAATGATCGGTACGTTGACTTTAAGCATCTCAAAATCTGTACGTACACCGCTACCTTGAAGTTTTTTTTAATACAAGTCGTGTTCCGTAGCTACAGTAGAACCTCCCTATAAGCATCCTCTACATAAGCATACCTGACTAATAAGCATTGAGTTTTGGGTCCCCTTTTTTTAGGTGCACCAATAAGCATACCTCGCTAGAAGCATATGCTTAGATAATTAGTGTCCCGATATTGAGATTGCACCTAATTTTACTACATGAGATTAGTGATTTAGAGCCTATATTTATAGGGACCTAGACCCTATAATTATAGTGACTGACAGCCTAAAACTAGATTTAATGAACATTCG